>JAODVQ020062427.1:0-18543 GCA_025400075.2 Phenganax stokvisi
GCTTTGCAATAATAAATATACATGGTGTATACCTCAAACGAATACTGATATTGTTATATATTAATGAACTTTTCTGTAACGCATATGAAAAATGACGCTTGTTAACCCACTTTAAAGTGAATCATCTTTCTTAAACCAAGCTAACTTTTTAAAATAATACTAGTCTAATAAACCAAATTAATCTTTACCAGTACTATTTATAACCGAAATAAAGTATTAAACTATTTAAACTTTTTCCTTCTAATATACAAAGAACTAAACTAATTTGCAGGAGCATGAGGATAAATTCTCCGACTTGGGAAGTGGTAATAGAATTGCGACCATGCTATTTTATGTAAGTCTTACTTGCAGTTTAGCGCACCTTAGTATTTCATTTTGTCTAGGATCACGAGGAAAAATTTCCCAGCTTGGGGACTGGGAATAGAATAGCTACCATACTGTATTACGTAAGTCATTTCCCAATTTCACAGTTCTGTGGTAACCTGCAAATAGGCTGATATCCTGACGAGTAGAAACGGTTAGGGAACTGAGGCAGACGTTTTCTACTCAAAATTTTGAAATATTACAGCAGTTGTATTTCAAGTGTTGTAACAGAGCGCGACTTCATCTTTACGACAGTTGCGGTCATGTAGAAACCTTGCTTGCATTAAACTTTTTTTTAAAAATTTTCTCATGAATGATTTTTGAATTTCTGAAGCTATTTTGTATTTAAATCTAGATGAGTGACGTGGAATTGGGTGGTGGAACCGCATTTATCAACGTAGGTGCTTTGGTTGAGCCTAGAAAGGGTGATGGTGTGTTCTGGTATAACTTGTTGAAAAACGGCAATGGTAATTACAACACACGTCACGCTGCTTGTCCTGTACTTGTGGGAACCAAGTGGGGTAAGTTGGGATAAAGCGTGTTACAATTGGATACCAGTGTTCGCTACACAGTAAGTGGGAACATTGAGGGATCACTCTTACGGGATCTCCAGCTGATAGGTTTATCCACTATGAATAGAGTTAATTTTCAGTTATTAATTATTTGCTAAATTCATTTATATTTTGTGTAGTTGCGAACAAATGGATTCACGAAAAAGGCCAAGAATTCAGACACAAATGCTCACTCAATCATTGGGAATAAATTTCGTATTTATAGAGATATTTATATAATTATAAATTCTTTAATAGCCCAGCCGGCTTAACAATTACTACCCATGCGTAGAAATTCCTGTAATTTGCCTTATTTATTCTTTCATAGCAAGTTTTCTAGAAATTTGTAGTTCGTAGATCGAGAAAGCCAGATAAAGTAGCATACTAATTTTTGCAACGCCTAACCATAAATCGTTGAGTGAATTCAACGCTAGTATATAGAGTGTATTTTGTAACTTCAATGACAGCAGAAATTAATAAAATGAATTTAGAATCGAGTTCACCAAGATAAGGCTCCAGTTACATTACTAGATCAAAGTCTGTGTTTTGGTCCCCAGTTTTCACGCGCCTTGGCAACTTAAAATTTGTGTGCAAACAACGCAGAGTTTTTCGTTGAATTTTTGTTATTTTGCCCTGTCGTTTAGCTCCATACTTGCAAGTTTCGCTTTAAACAGAAAGGTAATGTATTTAGTTAGAGTACTATTTGATTAAGTTTCCACTCGGTAGAGCTGTGTTTTGAGAATGGACGTTTAAAGATGGGTGTGATAGGGTGTAAAGTTGTGTGCGTCATAATTTAAGTGCATAGTACCTAATATGCTATATTTTTGTAGTTTACATTTTGAAGTCTCAGAAGAGCATTAGTTTATATTGCTTTAAATACCAAAAAGGAAATTTAACTGCAAATTTAGCACAGTTATGCAATGTGTGAAATTAGTATTCTCTAATTATTTGAAATTTAAGAATATATTTTCCACATCTTAGACAATGCAAAGACTAGCTGGTCTGCCGAGATTGTTGTCACTGGGTACCCAAGTAACAAGGAGACATTTTCAACCAGCATCACGGATGGTTTGCATTGCCTCCAGTGGTAACACCAGTTCACTTTGGGGTGTTTCTACCACATCCTCAAATGCACAACTGAACCCCAAAGAGCTTCGAGATTCCTGGGGTGAATCCACTTTTGATGTCAACGAAATGAAATATCTACTAGATCACGACAACCACGATATGCGTGACAGTTGTCGAAAATTTCTATCAGGCGAGATGATGAAGCCAAAATACAACATTTCCATTGATGAAGAAAGAGTTTTAGCTTTACAGAGACTTCAAGCAATGTGCGATAATGACTTTATTTCTGTGTTGGATTTTCGGAACAATCCTTTGCGAATATTTGCTGCTCATGAACTCTCAGCTGTTGTTGATCCAGCAATGACAACAAAAATGACAGTCCAGTTCAATTTGTTTGGCGGCACAGTGTTGAAACTTGGCACTGAAAGACATCATGAGAAATTACTACCAGGTATGTGTTTGTCACTGCAGGTGGCCCCAAGAAAAGTGATTGAGTTGCATTATGTGCCCCAGTACCCTTGTAATGCTAGTTTATCAAAGTGAGACTCTTGAACTGTTACTCTTATTTAAAATTTTGAAAATTTATTTAACATTGACCACTTCAGAAGCGATCACCCAGTCTTCTGAGCTAAAGCTTATGTTAGAAGTGCTGAACAACAATTTGAGTTTTTAATAGAATAGTACTATAAAATATTAGCTATGTAGTTTAACTGAAATAAAAATACAAGTTATGTGAGAATGGATTTGTCTGTGACAGTTATGTCCATTATTGACATCATTAAGTGGCAAGAGCTTTTCCCTGAGGAGAAAATTATTTGATGGGGTATCTCGCCAATCTGATTTTCACAAATTAGTTTCTTTTTAGGAATAGATAATCTGAAAGATGTGGGATGTTTTGGACTCACTGAGCTGGGGTATGGAAACAATGCCGTAGAAATGGAGACGACAGCTACGTATGACAAGGAGAGCCAGGAGTTCATCGTGAATACCCCAACGACAGTTGCACAAAAATACTGGATCACAAATGGCGCACTTCATGCTCAACATTGTATCGTTTTTGCTCAGTTAATTGTTGATGGACAAAATCATGGTATGTCAAAAATTACTGGCTTTTAAAAAACGCAATGAATCCTGGTCAACTAATGTGTATTATTTTACTTTGTGTAATGTTCAAGGTTTTAAACTTCTATTTATTTCTGCAATGTAATATTTTTCTACATAGGAATTCATGGAGTCTTGGTCAGAATCCGTGATGATGATCTCAATACAATGCCTGGAGTGCGTGTGGAAGATATGGGGTAAGATGCATTTTGTACTGCTCTCTCTGGTTGTGGTGGGGTTCAACTGCTGAAAGTGCATTTTGTTTTTCGTTCCTATAGCCCATATACTGTAGCTTATAAAATGTTGTAATTGCATTTAATTCTCAGCCACAAGATGGGATTGAATGGTGTGGACAATGCAAAACTATTCTTTGACAACGTGAGAGTGCCACGTGAAAATCTTCTCAACCGTTACTCTGACGTCAGCGAAGACGGCTCGTTTCAGTCTTCTATCAAGAGCAACCGTGCTCGCTTCTTGACAGTTGCTGACCAATTGCTCTCTGGGCGCATATGTATTGCAAGCATGTGTCAAGGTGCTGCTAAAGCCTGCCTCACGATCGCGACACGATATGCAAGTACTCGGCTCACGGTCGGGCCCCGAGGAAAATCCGATACTCCGATTTTAAGCTACCAATTACAACAACGTGCCTTGCTTCCGCTCCTCGCTAGGACTTATGGGATTAACTTTGGTCTAGATTATGTGAAAGATCGCTGGGCCAACCAGGCAGAAGATGGCTCAGAACACCCGGAAATTGTCACAATGTGTTGCGTTATCAAACCTTTAGCTTCGTGGAATATTGGTGAAGTCGTGTCTATCGCGCGAGAACGTTGTGGGGGGCAAGGCTTTCTCTCGTGTAACCGCTTTGGAACGTTCCTCGGCAATGCTCATGCGGCGATGACCGCTGAAGGAGACAACAGCGTGCTCATGCAGAAGGTTTGTACTTCATATTAGGTTTACTTATATTGATTCTATACACGTATGACTTAAAATATTTCACATTTCCAGGTTGCTAAAGAGAGACTGTCTGTTTTCGAACCTCAAACCCTGGGACAAAATCGTGACGTTGACCTCAAGGATGTAAACTCACTTCATTTCTTGCTGCAGAAGAGAGAAGATTTGTTGTTTATGCAATTGGGAAAGAATTTACAAGCCGCTGGAATGGACGGTTCGTAGAACTACGCCACTCCAGTGTAATATGTAGACTATTCTTCTGTACTTTTAAACTCCTGATGAGTGATAGAATCTAATACGTTTTTATCTCAGGTTTATTTCAAACGTGGATGTATGAAACGAGTGATATCATTCAAGCAGCAGCCAGATCATTCGGCGAGCGATTGATAAGCGAAAATTTTATGGCTGTCACTGAAAAAGCAAGCGAAGGAAATAAACAAATATTAAATCTTCTCCATCGATTATTCATCATTGATGTTTTGGAAAAAGATTTGGGATGGTGTTTACTTGCCCAAGTTCTTCCTGAAGCCGATGCAGCGAAAATTAATAAAGAAGCCGCTGACCTGTGTGCACAACTGGCTCCAAACGCTTTGGCACTGTGTGACGCGTTTGCCATGACTGATGAAATGTTGTCCGCGCCAATTGCAAGGGATTGGGTCGAGTATAACGTACACGATAATTTGGGGGAGCTGATGTGATAGGTATGTGATACTCATAACGTCATGTTTTAAAGACGACTTCGTGTCTTCATAATGACGTCATACTTTTTATTGATGTCATACATTAACAATTACGTCATGTTTCCGAGGTGATGTTATGTTTTTGTAAGTAACGTCAGTTTTTAGAAGTTACATCATAGCACGAGGCCCTGTTTTAAACTCATTTTAATTGGAATTTTTAGCTGCATCAAAGGAAATGAAATGACTAATCTTTATGGCGGGATTGTGGTAATTCAGTTTAGGAATTAAATTGTCATTATAAACCGTCATACCAAGTGATATAGGAAGTCACGACACAGTGTACTTTAATGCACTTTACCACATGACATTTTACACAAGTAGGTCAGCACTTGGTTTAGTATTCAATACGAGATATATTCTGTTCTTTTATTAACACCGATAGAGGTTTGTTAAAACTTAGAGTAATCTATTTGGTATTAATAAACCATTATCTTCGGCGAAAAAATTACAACATAAAATCACTGCTTAGTACGCGAACATTAGTGTTTTTCAAACTTTTCAGATCATGTTTCTGAGGGCTGCATGCCACTGTTGCGTTTTTTTCCCGCTTGTAAAAGTTTAAATCCTTTAAATGAGTATGATCCAACCGGATAACAATTGGTGATAGCGTTTATAGAATGTGAGGTAGTTATTCCACGGTCAGGAACCGCCATTATTAAATGGCATGTATGGTATGAGGGTCCAACAATCAAAATAACCGAATCAAATCCAATCTCGGTCCAACATTAAAGAAACTTCCGAAACGACTTGTAGGCAAAAATGGTCACCATCTGTCATTTAATCCATTTTTTCTCCCTAATTTTCGTTTTTAACAAAAGCAAGTTGTTAAGCTACTTATAAAATGCGCTTCCTTTAAGTTTTATATAGTTAAATGGGCTCAAAAAGTTTTTAAAAAGTTTGCGAGTCAAAACAATTGTAACGTGCTATTTCCGTAGTCTAATGAGCTTCTTCTGCTCGAGCAATGCTCATGTCAAGATTCAAGTTAAAAGGGCGAGCGTTGAGTGAAAAGATAATTTGCGCGACCTAATCAGTATATTTTGCGTCGTGTGAATAATATTAATATATTACATAGTGGCTCAAAATTCATTTAGTGTTTAAACTCAATGAATTGCCACAGTTAGATATTTTGTCAATACTACTGTTGTCTTAGATCTTTTTTACGTAAACGTGTTTCAAATGCTATCAAACTGTTATAGGTTGTAGACTTATTTAACTATGTCTAACTGACTTTTTTTGGGACACCCTTTACAGCAATTACAGGACCTTTATTAGTGTAAAACAGGAATAGTTTTAACACACAATTATTGATTTTGTCACAATCACTGCTCGTTCATCATACTGTCAACACAGGTTTAATTAAATGAGCGCTAACTACTCTCAGGCGACTTAATCATTATCTCAACGCATCATTATCCTTTGCCTCGTGCAAGTTATGTTTAACCCTGGTTTGCAGTTCATCGGCTATGTTTTACTGACATTATCGTGGGTGATCATTGATAACTAACATCTGTTGTCAATTCGACATCATTTTCATTGATCGCCGATCATGGTCGCAGAGCTCACCGATCAATTGCGATATATGTAAAACAGGCTGTATTTTATCGGCAATATGTTTCAAATTCATTGTCTCTGATCAAGAAAGTGGAGATTGATCAGTAAGATTTAACTAGTGGGCATATGTGAAAACTAGAAGACGAATGACTCACTTCTAACCGTTTTTACGAGATATTTAACTAGCTTTGTAGCCTTTCACCGAAATTACGGTGCCCCTGGCTACTTAAGACGCCATATCAGCACTGTGAAAGGCCAGTAATATCCTACTACACTACAAAATTTATTGCACTGAAACAGTTATTTTTCGTTCTAGAAATTTTTAATTTCGGACCCTGGTGATTGTTTGTTCTTGTTCTGATAATTTTTAAAATTTTTCCCGAGTGAAAATTGGCTTTTCATTTTGACAAATTTTCATTGCTTGCCTCCTGGAGGTTTCCGAGACGTCCAAAATAAAAACGGTGTGCAGTTTTCGCATTTCGTATTTTTCCGACCGGATCAAAGTTAGGTTGTTTGAAGAGAATTGCTTGTGTTTGTTAAAGATTTTTATTGCCTCTCCTTAACCAGCTAAGTTAACAAGATTACAAGATAACAAGCACAGACTTTATAGTAATTAGGGAAACCGCAAATCATGTTAATTAAGCTGGAATATCTTCTGTACTTACCGTAATTATTCGAATAAACGCCGCGGCGTTTATTAAATTTTTGACATTTCAGGTGCGGCGTTTATTGCTAATATGGTAACAACCACTGTCAATTTATAATTTAACTAACAGCTGAACAACAGGGCAATAGTGACTTTTTTTAAAGATAAGTACTTGCACTGATTAGGTTTGACTGCTTCGAATTAACGCTGCATCGATGAAACAAGTGCGGTGTTTATTCGAGGGCGGCGTTCAATAATGTTTTTTTGCTTTTCCCTGCGGAGTTTGTTCAAAGGAGGGTTTATTCGAGGGAGGCGTTAATTCGAATAATTACGGTATGTCCAAACGATGTGTTCACGATTAACTAGTCGTTTAGAGGGATGCCTCAAAGGTTGCTAGTGGAAGGTGTCCTTCGAAAAATATTTTCCAATACACTTGTTAATGCGTTCATGCTTCATTTTTTATTGTACGTCATTTATGTACACATTTATATTCACATCATTTTTGACAACATTATGGATTTAAATAAACGTTTTTATGTGTCCAGTATTCATAGAGCACTGGTTGTGTACAAAAATCATAAATATTGCTAAATATTACTACGAATTTGCTACGGAAATGGATGTTGACACCCTGCTGGAAAATATGCGCGAATTATTACGTGCACGTGGTGTAATTTAATTAACCTAATTCTTGACATAATTTAGCATAAATTATGGTCTAATTATTTTTCTCTGACTTGGAAAAAACAAAGCTGTTTCTATTGTAGTGAAGGGTGGATATCCTTCTTAATTTAAGAAAGTTTGTTTAATTTCCGTTGCAAATGAAATTTTTGCTCTTATAAACGTCCCAGTTTTATCACCCTATTTAGTGTTTAATATTGAAAAGCTTTTTCCTATTTAATATTGGTTTATAGTATCGAAGTGGGATTTCAATACAACTGTGTTTCGATAAGCACTTGCTATGCCCACAGGAAGACAACAGATGGTGCTCGACTTGCATTTTGTCAGTTTTCCTTGGTCTTCATTAATACTCGTCTAAAAAGAAACAATTTTCAAATATTAAGTATACATTGTTTTATTATAGAAAGAATTTCTGAAATCTCAGTATTTCTTTCACATGAGTCATATGCTTAGAGACTATTTTAAAGTAGTTTTTTGACTGGATGTGTTATTATATACTATTAAATATTAGTACTGTATCGCATATTATGCAAATTAACAAATAGAAGTTGACTGTCAAACTACAAATTTTAGGCAGATGAGATTTTTATATTCACCAAAGGGCTTTGCCGTTCATTCAAAAGCTTACACGAGCTCTGTTATAGGAGCTAATACCAAAAAAACATAGACGTTTTGGATTAAGAGAATTAACCGATTACGTTCATGCAATCTGATTACTACACGAGTTTTTATCTCTTCATAGCACTACAGAAAATTTTTGCATTCTACTTTCTCCTTTTTAACTCATCAAAATTAGCATGGTTTGGACCAAAAAGCCCGTAATAGTCCATAATTATTTGTCATCGAAAATCGTCTTAATGTATTAGAGAAATATATTTGAACACTAAAGTATCTCCAAATTTGGCTAGGATTTAAAGCCGCCATTGTTGTTGAATCAACTCGGCTCCTCTGAAATTATTCATTGTTCATGGTAGCAATAACAACAGAAAAATTACTTTTCAAATCATAGTACAATACTAACAATAGCTCTGGAAATGGATAACATGCTTCGGTGGTAGTAGCGAATTAATAAATCGTTCGTGATTTAAGTCGCCATTTTTTTTTGTCAAGCATGTCTTCTTCCTTCGAGTCCAAAGGTGCTATAATTCACTACTTGTACTGTACAAAAAATCGTTTTTAGAAGCACAAGAAACGGTTGCACAGATATTAAACAAATTATAAAGGTCTGTAAGCTTTAAAATATGTTTATAAAACTTTATGCTAAGCCTATTTTGCTTTGGACAATGACAGATGGTGCCCTGCTTGTTCTGTTTTGTATTTTGCCTCGTTGCGCAAACGGTCTATCAAACGCTACTTTGTCAAAAATTTCAAGTAAAATTTTTCTAAAATTGCCCAAAAATGTACCCTTTTTAGTGACAATTTTTCTCTTTTACTTGTTTTATAATAACGGTGTAAAAAACAGTTAAAGTTGCAGATTATTCGTACAAAAATGAAGGACACCATTTTGGCAGAATTGCTATTCGCCTTCAGGGAATGAACGCGCTTTTGTTCGATAGAAAACTGTTAATATACCGTATGCTTAGCTGCTGTTTTTAAGTTTTTGAAATTTGAACAAACAGTACCCAGAAGTTTTCATAATACTTTAATTTGTTTGTAAAATACACTACAAACTCTGTGGCAACCATTCTTGTTTTGTATGTTTTGCGTCGAGTAACAATGCACTTGCATGTCCATTTTGAAAAACGTAATTTACGTTACTTTGAAAAACTGTGTACTTAGCCTTGCGAAAGAACATGTAACATTTCTGTTGTTTTCTTTCATTCTATGCTAGCAAGAGAGTGAAATTTACGTACCTAAAAACCAACTGAAATCTGTCCAAACACTATCGATAAGTTTTGCCAGAATATCAGCATCGTCATCGATCCAACTAGTTGTGTCTTCATCTGCACTATTTTCAGTTCTGTTTTCTTCTTGGCATTCTAATTTCCCATCTAAAAAGTCTGTGAGCATCGCAATATAATCTATAGCCAAACGCAAAGTAGCGATTTTCGATAACCGTTCGTTTGAGGAGTCACAGTTCAATTTCGGGACAACTTTACGTAGCTTATCGTAAGCATTATTCAGCTTGTGCATACGAGCTCGTTCTCGTCTGGTGGCTGACGCTCTTTCGTGTGTCCTCGCGCGTTTAACAGGCAGTATTTCTTCTGAATCGCTGTAGCAATCATCGTCGTTTTCGTCCGATATAGCGCGCGCCATTTTAGCCATTTTATTGCGCGTTTCGCGTGAGCGTTTGCGCAATTTATACCCTGCTGAAGAATCTCGCGCGTCCACATCATCACTAGAATAACTCGATGCGCCAGAAGACATTTCTCAAACTTTAGTCTTGTTCACAGCACAATGAGGTCGATTTATAAGTTTTTCCAAGCAATGTGCTGTTTCTTATATACCGAAACGTTCGCCAACGGAATTTAGCTCCGCCCGCTTGATCATGTCTTGTTAGCCAAGTGACAGCCAATGATGTGATGTGTGAAATCTTGATCATTAGAACGCCCAGTTGATTTTTTTGTCACTTACTCGTTAGAAAACAATATGGTGACTACAAGTGGGGTCTGTTTGTGTTGGAAAAGTTCTTCAAATAAAACTGGAAGTGTTTTGCAAACAGTGTGTGTCAGTGTCTCTCATTTTGCAGGCTTTAAACGTTTCGGCACTCCGGTTTCAAGGGAGATTAAATCAAGGTACACGCATTGTCAAACTTAATGTCGAACATTTCGCAAGTACATTCAAAGCTATTACAAGACCAGAGATTTGCGCAAATTTGATTTGGTTTAAAGGATAGCCTTTTTTTATTCCTTGAGGCAAGTAATCGATGTTTATAAAAACTACCTCCGGTGAAAGTATCCGTGCCGTGATTGCTCGCTAACAAACTTAAGTTAGACATGGACCCCTCGAAGTTCGCGCGTGGCAAGCTGGTACTGGAGCATTAAACTATGACAGGTACCGTTCTCTTTCTTAAGGAAGTCTGTTTTTCATATATCGAACACTATCACCGATATTCTCCGATCCACTGTTGGTGACGCATAAAGAAGAAACCGTGTCCAAATGGCAAAAGGTTTTTCTTATCAATATTACCAACAATAACATTTATAAGACATCGATATATAAAAAGCAGGTTTTATTGCGTGAAACCGAACCGGTACAAAACATTGAAAAGTGTGTTATATTATTTACAGAATATTGGATCTACAAAAGGAATTCAACAAAGTTCTAATGGTGGCGGACATTCAGGTATAGCACCTAGTTTAAAATATTCTGCCTTAAATGCCTTCAAGTCTTGTTCACTGCATTTCAATGACGTCAGTTTTGGTGACCGAGTGTTTTGCGTGGAGGTCTGCAAACCAGAAGCGTCACTCGGTGCGGTTTCTTGTGATTTTGCGAAAATTGAGGAGTTGTTGTTGATTGTTGAGGATACGTGAGGTTTTGCAGAAGGGTTGAACAGGGTAGCTTGTGTTGTAGAGGGATTTAGAGACGCATTGTTTGATAATGATTCTGGCATGCTGAAAAACGAATAGTGGAATAGTTTACAGTAATACAATTTAAGCAAGTATAAAATGATTTCAGAAAGTTAGCTAACCTTTGCGAGCTCGTTAGTGACGTAATTGACATGCTTTGGCCAAATGTGGAAGTCTCGCCAAAGGACTGGGCTGAGGAGGCTAGATTATCAAATAACCGACTAGACGTTGTGCTGCTCGATTGAGCTGACTTCGACATTTCATCTTGCTACATAAATTTAGAAAAATTAACTGCATATATACAAATACTGGAGTCCTTATTGGTTCATTTCCTTAGAGATCCAATAAGAGTCATCCACTGTCACTGCAGATTGCAGAAGGAAATCTACACTAAAAAAGTTACAAGCAAAAAGAAAATTTGATGTAGTTACCAATGCATATTTAGACATAGTTGCTAATTCTTCTTTCCTATGTCTGTATTTTTCCATAGTTTGTTCAAGAGATTGTGTCTAACGAGAAAGGAAAAAGTTAGTTCAATACATTCAAATGGTAGGAACACAATCATTATGAACAAAAACAAGATTTTTATCCACAGATGCGTGCTAGTTTTTATATCATTTATTTCCTCATACATAAGTGGCTGAATTTCCACTCATCTTTGCATTGTATGCTTCAATTCGCATTTCCTCTGGCGAAATATCCACAAGACCTTGGAAAAAATGAAAAGTTCAGTCTTCAAGTTTCTTGAGGAGAAAAAGTGTTCTATGAAAAGTATCTAGCCCAGATCAAGTGTATTTGCTTCAGTGAATGAGAAACAAATTTCTTTGGAAAATAGCATACCATGAAAGCATGGCTCTTCTGCAAATGGGGCATAACAAGACAATGGCCATTGTCCGCTATCATGCCATTCTCTCATGTCTTTCCTTACTCTTTCACTGTAAAATATCAAATTCAGAACTTTTTATAAGCTTTAGCTCTTCAATGTTATCAGCCTGCATACGCACACTTTTTGCTCAAGGGTCACCGATTGTTGACTGGCAGTAGAATGTGTTCGTCCTCTGGGTTTATTATCAAATGTAGGCAGTTCTGGATCAGGTTGATGAGCAAGCAATGAATATCGATTCTGTAACAAGAGAGTTGATCATTTTGATGTTTGAATTGTCATTGGCAATATCATCCAGTAAGTACATAGCTAAATACGATTCCACCTACCCTGTCTCTAGCATCGTAATGATATTTGTCCTTGTTGTAATTACGACCACCCTGACCACCACCCCCATGATAACTATCACCATAATTACCACAGGTTCGATCATTAGTGGTATAACCACTGTTGCCATGGTAACCATCATGATGACCCTTGTTAAAACCCTGCTGTTCTTGGTAGTTTCTCTGATTTCTTTGACCTTGATTATAGCTATGACTCGCATTGTAGCCTCTGTTGTCATAGCCACCACTAGTACCATGATTTTTATTATAGTTCCCATTGCTATAGTTGTCATAGCGACCACCACTGTCACGTGAATCATGATGATAATATCTTTGATTCCGAGCACCTTGATTTGAAGAACCCCTGTTTTCTGAAAATATAGTGATCCATAAATAATGAACTATTACAGTAAATTTAAACATCAAATTGTTTTTAAAATACCAGTCCTGCGATGTTCGTTGCGACAACGATCACCAAATTTACAGTTCCCTTTCAGAAAATATTGGCAAATAACCATATCGAATATAGAAACGATTGCAAAGAAAGAAGGTTATAAAAATTAAGGTTTGTTTTGTCCTTTCTCTTTACACTTCAAATTGTTTCGCGTCCATATTGAAAATTCATTATACAAAAGGCATACATGAAGTACTACACATTTTGAGTATCCGAGACCTGTAGTACAGAAGGCTCAATTTCCTTTTAATTCAATTCTCAATTCAATTTCAATTTGTTTAAAAAAAAATAGATTGATGAATTACGACTGTTTTGTTAGGATAACAATGAGTTTGTATGTGTATGATACATTTATATGAATGATAATAATGGCTGTTTTGGGCAATAATGTAATAATTGGGATTTGTTTGGATACTGTCAGAATAAATTAAATGTGAATCAGAATACTGGGATTCGCTTGAATAATAGTGGATAAATTTGGATAATGAATGAATTGGTTGGAGTAAGAATATGTTAGACGAAGCAGTCACTCGAGCAAGAAGTCACATGCGTTGAAAGACGAACTGTGATTGGCTGAGATTGTCTCCTAATGTTTTCAGACAATCTAATATGGTGGAACGTCTGAGCATGGAATAGTTCAAAACATGGCAAAGTATAGATTGATATATTGCTTTAAAAATATGATTTGATCTTCAGGAAAACTCGTATGTACAAAATATGTCTTCTAAAGGGTAAGTACGTTTAGTTGTTTGTGCGATGGGTCTTAAATAATGACATTAAATTTACAATGTACAGACAGGATAGGAATTTTTATTTGCGTTTTAAACAGGACGGGTGGTTTATGTCTGTTTGCTCACTTTCTTTTTGAAATTTCGCAGGAATGAACTTCGTAAATTGAGCGAAGAAAGCTTGCAGCGACAACCTGAGGAGGTTTTTGATGTATTGGAAAAATTGGGCGAAGGGTATTAAACTTATAATTTTTTTTTTATTGTCAACAATTTGGTTAATTTCTGTGTAATTATCCCATTAATTTTTCCACCTAATCTTTTCAATATCTTTAAGTTTCCTTTCCCAAAACAAACACCAGGAAGTAATAGTTGCATTTTGTTTTAATTATTACAATTTTCTATAAAATATGCCATGACAAACGCTGTGGTTTCATGCAGGTCAGTTTGTTGTTTACCTTACAAATTATTCAATGATTTGTTTGGTTTTGCTCAGCAGCTAAAAAAATAGATTCAGTTTCTTCGACCTTTAAGACTGGTGTATACGTAATTTCTGCTGCAATTTTCCTCTTGTGAAGGATGTAATTGAATGGAACAACTGGCAAATGTACTTGATCCAACAATTTTGTTGAAGCACTCTTCAGTCAACCCACTCAATCACATACACTAAATGGAGACAAATTACAGCAATAGTTGCTAGTGTAAATGAAAATGAAACATGCAAAGGTCTCTCTTGACAAGTGTTTACAAAATTTTGTCTGATTTTCGACGATGTGGTACAAACCAAAAGTCAGGCATATTGGTTGCTTGTAAGTCTAAACTGGATCACTTTTGTTAAATTATTCTTAGCTCTTATGGGTCAGTATACAAAGCCATGCACAAAGAGTCTGGTCAGGTGGTCGCGATCAAACAAGTTCCAGTGGACACCGACCTTCAGGAGATTATAAAAGAAATTAGCATGATGCAACAATGTGATAGGTAACAGTTTGGTTTCCTAGATAGATGAAAGTTGTTCTAAGTTGGAAACAGGGAGGAAGGCAGCAATGTTCTTGGTTTGCTGGACTATTGGATAAATAAAAAATTGGCATATATCTTTTTTAGCCCATATGTTGTAAAGTATTATGGCAGTTATTTTAAGAACACTGATCTTTGGGTGAGTTTTTGACTAATAATGTTGACAAGCAAACTAAATTTACATGAAAAATGTAAAGCACCAATGTATTTAGTAACCCATTCAGTGGCAGTCCATCCCAGCTTGCTCTACTAATTTTCCCTGAGAACAATCTCGTACCCTGATATGTCCAAGAAAAATTAAGATATTAAGAAGATTGTTATATTTGCTTTTTTCAGATTGTGATGGAATATTGTGGAGCTGGTTCTGTTTCAGATATCATGAAACTACGAAATAAAACTGTATGTAGCAACTTGAGCAAATTTCAATTGGAAAATTAATTTGTTTACCTTATCGAAAAGTACTAACAATTTTTCAGAAGTGTTTTCATCAAACTTATGACTTGAAAATATTATTTCTTTAGTGTTCAGAAGAACAGATTGCTTGTATTTTAAGTTATGCTTTAAAAGGACTCGAATATCTGCATTTACGACGGAAAATTCACAGGTACTACAAGCGTATGACTCACTAATGGCTAGACTCTCTACCCATATATGTTACTGTGTCTGAAGCTAGATGGTTCTAGTCTTTAATGTGCAACTCTTGCCACTAATGAATAATCTGCTGTTGACAATACTCTTGTTGTTAATTTTGAGCCAGCAATAATTTCTTTTATTTAGAGATATAAAAGCAGGAAATATTTTATTAAATACTGAAGGTCAGGCAAAACTAGCTGATTTTGGAGTAGCTGGACAACTAACAGTAAGCAAGCAACATTGATAAAATATTTATTGAAATGTGAGATTTGTAACTAGTGTCGATGAAGTCTTGAAGTAGAAAGCGCATAATAGCTGAGGGAATAGAGATTTTCAGAATAGGCTTTTTATGCTGTTTAAGGTTGAACTCAGGGGAACACTAAATTAGATCAACCAAATCGATCCACTAAATCAGTAACTGTAACATTTTCTTTGCATTGGTTAGGACACTATGGCAAAACGAAACACTGTAATTGGTACTCCATTCTGGATGGCTCCTGAAGTTATTCAGGTAAACCATGGGTAGCATGTGTTTGCAGTATCCTTTATATATTTCAATTTTAGAGACTGACAGAGTTATAACATATGTAAGTAGACTCAATTATCAATGTCGAGTTTTGCTTCAAGGAAATCGGCTATGATTGTCTGGCCGACATTTGGTCACTGGGTATAACTGCGATAGAAATGGCGGAGGGAAAACCCCCTTATGCTGATATCCATCCAATGAGGGTAAGCAATGGTCTCGTTGTTATTGCCTGGATTTCTTTACAAGTTTCATAATTCTTTTTCAGGCCATATTCATGATACCAACAAAACCTCCGCCATTCTTCAAATACCCAGAGAAGTGGTCAGAAGAGTTTAAAGACTTTGTCAAAAGTTGTTTAGTTAAGAATCCCGAACAGCGAGTTACAGCTCAAATTCTACTAATGGTAAGAATTTAAAATAAAACCAAATTTGAGGTCTTACAAAGACAAACAGCTTTTCTAAATTAAATCAATGGCGATGAAGTTTTTGAATATTTTTCCCATGTTTTAGCATCCTTTCATAAGAAAAGCTGAACCTTGTACCATACTTCTGGGTTGCATTAAAGAGGCTTTAGAGAAATTAGCAGAAGAACCAAAGGACGAGGATGAGGAGGACGTGCAGGATGGCAATGATTTTGAAGAGGCAAGAAGAATTTTAAAGAAAAATTTGATGGCTATCCTAATTTTTAAATTGAGTGAAACTAAGATATAAATGGTTTTCAAAGTTTTTAAATTGTTTTATTCAGGATGAAGATGAGGATGTTGCTGAGTCTGGGACGATGATTGTGAATAAAGATGTACTTGATGGGACAATGGTTGTTAATGATGATGGAACTATGGTAGTAAATAATGATAATGAGGGAACTATGGTGATTAATGAGGATACAATGGTCATTAATAGTGATCAAGAGACATTACAATCTGGAATAGGAACTATGGTTATTAATGATGATGATGATGAAGATGAGGGAACTATGAAACGTATGTTCATTTTGACACTTTGTTTTTCCTTTACGGGAAAGAAAAATTGTGTAGAACTGATAGAGCTATCAAGTATAAATATACCGTATTTACTCGTTTGAGCGCCGCCCTCGATCGAGCGCCGCCCCCGAATAAGCGCCGCATTTGAGAGCAAAAATATCTAAAGAGCGCCGCCCCCGAATGAGCGCCGCACCAATTATTCACAAAATGCGGAGAGCTTATTTTTTATGTTTGCTTTTAGAAATATCATCATCAAGTGCGACAATTCTGTCGGGACGTTACCAACAAGCGTCTTCTTGTTCGCAACGTCCAGCTGTTTCGTTGCTTTCATTCATATCAGTGTTAAAAATAACAAACGATCGACGCAAAAACCAAATATTTTTAAAGAGCGCCGCCCCCGAATAAGCACCCCATCTGAAACAATGAAAATTTAAAGAGCACCGCGGCGCTCAATCGAGTAAATACGGTAGTTAGTTTAAATTTCCTTCTGTAGTAACACTGATTGGATAAGAGATAACTTTTACTGCATCTCTATGTAGAACAGTTTAAAACTGATAGAATTATACATTGCAATGTAATAGGTTGTCTTGTTGATTTATCATTTTCTTTCAGGAATGGGTACAACAGAATCGAAGGATGAATATCGACCTTCTTTTATGGACCACTTTGACAAAATGTTTGAATCGCCTCAAGCGACCAATCACGTCAATGAACGAAGAACTTCTGAAAACTCAACGAACTCTCAAGTTGTAATGAGAAGGACTGAGTCTCCTTTTAGACCACCAAAAAATTTTGGACCTGGAGATTTTGAATTTGTAAGTATGAGCTCGTCTGAGCACTTACTCCAAGCAATTGAAATTTCAATTTTACCAGACTGTAAATCCATAAAGATGAAGTTTCTGCCCGAGTAGATTCATTTACATTTCTCCTGTACAATCCCTGACCTTTGGGTAAATACTTTCAGTATATCAATTTTTTTCAGCTACGAAATTTATCATTTGACGAATTGCTCTCTCGAATGAATTCTCTCGACTCCGAAATGGAGAAAGAAATAGACACACTACGAAAACGTTATCAAGGAAAAAGACAGCCAATACTCGACGCCATGGAGGCGAAAAAGCGCCGTCAGCAAAATTTCTAAAGATTGGCAAACAATTTATTATACACGGCTCACGACATACATACGCAATTGGCTCAATTTCTTGAAAGTTTGATTCGAAATTGACCACATGTACAAAGGCATTATTACTGCACCTATCATAGAGAACGAGGTATTTATGCAAGGGAAAAAGCTAGATTTGCGATCGAGAAAAATTTTGATCACGAATGGACCGTTTCCTTATGTATGACGCCATTTTGTATTTGTGTTGCGCTCTGGACATTTTGGGACAAAGTGGCACAACTTTCTATTCACTCTTGTTCCAACTCGTTACAAACTGATTGAACTGGTTCTGAAAGACAGACCTCTCCGTAAAATGTGCAGTTTGTGTTGCTTTTATTTATAGAAATTTAGTAAAAATTTAATTGTATTTTATGAGATTGACATGGGTTAAATAGAACTATTTGGTGGATATAAGATGATATAAAGGACTATTTATGGTTACCATTTTTGTGTCAATAGGAATCCATTGTGTATCCCAATAGCCCTCCTTGGTTGGTGGCTAAATAAGGTATTCAATAAAATCGATACTGCATATCATGATCAGCGCTTCCACAATGAAGGAAATATCCTTTAAAAGGAAATTTTTGCAAACTGAAGGAAATTTGAAGGAAATAGTTTTTGAAGAAAATGTGAAGGAAATTCTGGAAAAACAATGGAAATTTGAGGGAAATTGCCAAATA
>JAODVQ020062536.1:0-18540 GCA_025400075.2 Phenganax stokvisi
AGATTCTTACCAGTGCCGTGCCAAAAAGGAGCGGCACCCGTGCTGATATTATAGCTGCGCCGTGCCAAAAAAATTGTAGTGTAAACGGGGCTTTAATTGCTTATGCAGTTGCAAGTTTGTGCATTAATCCTCCTTAAATGATAGATTAAGCAGTGTCAATGACATGAGCCATCATTCATATGCCTGGAATTGTTCCTCTGATTTCAGTGAGCCATGCATGTGTAATTAATATTCAAGCCAGCTGGTCAACATGCTCATGCACGCCTGAACTTGCCCAAGTTCGACTAATGTTTACAGGGCTGTACACGAATTATACGAGAAATCTCTGAAGTCTAAACTGCGTGAAATCGAAACATTGAAGGTATTGTAGAGGTAAAAGGAATGAGAAGTCATACAATGACGAAGGTAAAGTACAACTTTTGACAGACGCTGAGATGCTAATAAGACCAACATAGAACTTTGTTGTCATGGGAATGTCTGTAAAGTCACAGGTGGTAGTCAAAGAATACCGGTCACAGTCGTGCTAAAAGCAGAAATTGCCACTTGGAAAACTTAGTCTCTTAACAAATTTTGCTATTCTTTGTGTATAGAGGATAAAAAGAAAACAGATCAGTATGACAGCTTTGAAATACAGGCAGTAAAAGAAAAACAAATCTTGGCGCTTAGTTAATCCATTGTTGGCAAAGCAACGCCAACGACGGATCATGTGTCTTCTAGTATATTTTCAATAGATAGTAATCATAGTAGATTTAAATAGTCGATCTATTTCAAATAGCATGACCTTGCGACTGTTCCACAATGTGCAACAGTACAAAGTGTTGAAACGTTTAACATTGTTGCGATTTGGCCTTTGTGCGGCGGGAATTGCATAAATTAAATTAAATTAAAATTGCATATTTATCAACAGTCTAGAAAGCTCGTGCTCAGACTTGTCTGAATGCAGACCGAGATAGTTGTCATAAGCGCAGATTCTCATTAGATGATTGCAAATAGCGCAATGGATAGAAGGAGAAGGAAAAGCGATAAGCCATACGTTCGACCATCTGACAAAGTTCGACGTTGTCTGTTTGGCAAAGCAGACAGCCACGAGAAGGAAGAAGAAAAGCGAAGATTTGTTGAGGAGACTCTATCTTATTTGGAGAAGATGAAAGCGAAATATAGCTATGACTTCGTACGAGACGAACATGTACGTCTTGAAAATGCACCCTATAGTGTTGTCAAAACTATCGAAGCATCTTCTGAAACAGATTTAACTGGGGATGTATCGTCCTTAACTTCTGCAAACGTTGGTAGTTTGACGACAACACCTTGCAAACATTGTGTCACTACAGACGATTTAGAAACAAAGGTTTCCAACTCTGACACGGCAGTAAGTGACCGTGAAAGAACTGTCAATGTGGGAAAAAATTGTACGTGTCACATTTACAACACCTTTGGTTGCGCAGAAGAAAATGAATAGATGTGGATGCGGCATACTTAGGTACATGTTATTGATGAAGTTCCGACAAAGAAGAATCAATGAATTGATTAGTGATGCACGGAATTATTCCCAAATATTTGAAATAAAAAGGCAGTAAGAATCGTCAAAGAGCGCAAATAAATTCAAAAGAGATTTCATTCAGGAATTTGTTCGACACGGTCAGACAGATGTGCCACAAAAAATGAAACGTATGCTGTGACTTAAAGCTGCTTCACGAGATGGCAATGATATATTCAAACGTTAGGTTGAAAGAATACACAATCGATTACCTTTCTTAATATTATAGACACAGAATAAAGGTTTAATTATAGAAATAACAAGTTGAAGAACAAAATACAGTCTCACTCCGCACTGATAAACCCGCTCGAATAGTCACATTGTAAAGAATTTTAAGTTCCAATAACTTCGGCTCTAAACATTTCCAATATATCCATTGTGTTATAAAAAGTGATACTTGAATATTGCATTCATGAAATGAATCAGAAAGAGAATGAAAAGACCTATGTAGTATAAAAGTTGTAGGCTAAGAGAGTTATTCAATAACATTCCGAGGATATTAAATCTTTGCATTAAAATGAGCAGGTAATAGATTGTACATATGTGCTGTACGCTGTAACTGTTTCAAGAATGTCATTGCATGGAATATAAACAATTCATTTTAACCACTACAGTTGATGAATATAGCTAATTCTTTGAGTTATATAATTGTTGTGAAATAGAATTCTCGTGCTATAACTTCTGGCAATGCTAAATTCAGTAATTAATATTGAGTAAAGACTAATTAAAAGTGCATATAGTTAAATCTAACGACAGAAGATCCTCATTATATGTTACTTGTGCATGTTTAGAACTATTGATCTTAGGTTACATAATACATGTTTCAAGTTTCGACTGTACAGAAATAATATACTTATATACGCTGTGAATTTCAGGCTGTTTCACTTTCAATTTCCATGCGGAAAATTGCAACTTTCATTCCAGAGACGCCAGCTGAAGCGAGTCGAATTCGCAACTGGATACATATCTTGCAATCAAGAAAACAATTATACTTTCCTGAAGCGAAAATGAATGCATTTCTCGCCGTCAATAATTACACCACTGATCACTCGCAGAGAAATGTTTAGAATTCATTTTAAAAATATAAACAGTAAATTACTCAAAAATAACATGAAAGGGAATTTAATGTTTTCTTGCCACGTTTGTAAAATCACTTTCCGGATAAAAACACAAAAAAAATTGAATGCGTTTTGATTGAGACTTTACTAAATGTTGTGCACTTAGCAGAGGAAACCAAAGTTTTCTTAGTTAGTAAAGGTTTCATATCATATATTTTGCCAACTCTTTTGCGTTGGTACCACTTTCAGTACTGAGTTATGATGACGAAACAGTTTAAATGTAGAGGCATTGTGGCATTGTGTATGCTTTCACATGCGGAACAGAAAAATGTTACATAATTGTTTGAGATTTGTGTCATCAGTTGTTTCACGACACACACAGTGAAGATGACTGATTGGCAAATTAATTTACATACATCAAGTGCAAGAGGCGATTATAGTATTCGAGGCGGTGGGGACCACAACAGAACTAGATTCTCAAAACAGTTCATACAAGCGGGCCGATACAACACTTTAAAAATGTGATCTAGGCCTACATGGCTGCATCTCCTGGCTCAACTGCGTCAAACATCATAAAATGTAATGATAATATATTCAATGTACATGAACTCTGCATGGTTGACTGTTGATCTGCATCAGCATCATTTTACAATCTATCAAAATATTATTGTAGACAATTAAGGAAACGTTTCAGCTCAAACTGTCTAGGTGTCGACCCGGTAAAACATAAATATAGTAATTTACATCTCAATGGGGTCTAGTCCATAACGAAAAAAAGAGTAAACGTTTTCGCCTTGCGTGTGACATTTTATTTTTACTCCACATCAAATATTCAAATCACCAGTGTTTCACTTTCAATTGTGAAATTACAACTTGCTATGGAGGCGCGTTATTTTTGATAGCGCGCATGTCTGTCTTCAAACGTTTTCCGACAAATCGACTGATGCAGTTTTGGTGCTAGATATAGACCTGGGGCCGGTTGTTCGCACACCGTTTAGCTTAAACGATGAATAAGTCAGAATTCAAAAACATTCCCACACTTCTTCTGAAGCTTTAAAATTAAATCGTATTTAATAAAACTATGGGGTAAATACATAATTATTGTATTTAGTTAGAAAATGTTCTATTTCGTTGTTCAACGAAGACATAAATATGATCTCTATGTTGAAATTATCCGGCGTTTCAGCTAAACGGCGTACGAACACGTACAACCGGCCCCAGGGCGAAACGACGCTATTTTTCGAGCAAATTTATTGTCATGCAATGATATAAGTCAATGGAAAGCGTATTATATATATATGGTCCCCAACAGAAAGTCACGAATCATTTTATGGCCAATGGCTGTAGCGAAAGATCATGATCTGCAACCCTCGAAATTCGGGTCAGCATTTGGCATTGCTGACATAAAAGCCGCGCCAAGTTAGAGCATGGTCGGAACATTTAAGCTGAACTTGAGTCATACATTCCTCGGCATTTTACATTTTTTACTGAAAATACGTTCCTAGTGCTGTTAACTATTGTTTTCGCCTCTCTTTGCCAGTTTTTTTCAACTTTTAGTTGGACATTTGTACATGTTTGTTGTATCTTTGTAAATAAAGAAGATGCATGGTTCACGTTGTCGTCTAGTAATACTTGCGTCGTTTTTAATGTCACAACTCACAAGCCTAAACGTCACCCAGACAAAAATCTCTTGGCCAAAAAAAATTCTTGAAAGTTTCAATCAAGTGCAGATGCAAAACACCATAGTACACCAGTTCAATACAATATAGTACCAGAAAATGTCAATAGTTCCATACATATTTGAATACGCAGTACCAGTTGTGGTGATTATTGAGATTAACAACAGTTGATGTTAAAATTTACTCTACTGGTGTGATAATTGAAACGACAATGCTGATCCAAATGTTCTACTGTTCTCATCTGTGTTTTTGCAATAGTATTTAAAACATTTAAGACAAAACAACGATTTCTAAATACACAGCAAGTCCAGTGCAGAGTTCATTTTAATATATATTGAAGAGGTTAAGATTCATGATTTCTTGTAACGGCGAACAGGTAGCTAAGTAGCTTGATTTTTCGAGTTGATTTTCTGCAATATGTGTGCGTCTACCTAACCTAATATTAACTTCTACATTCTTTTGTACAAAACTATCACCCGCAACAAATCGGAAGAAAATGTAGAAATGAACGTAAGGAAGTCTGTCAAATATTGTGATTAAATTAACGTTATCCGTAGCAGTCACGCGAAATAGCGGTATCTTAAACTTCCCTATTGTTTACGGAATCGCGCGAAGAGCATGAGCTTGAAAACTTAATTAGCTGGCAATATGGCGGGAACTTCATTCAGCATTGTAAACACTTCTACTGTCATCATGCAGTGGTCGAAAAAATGAACCACCCGTGCAGAACGATAAAATCTGTTTCCTGTTACCTTCGTGGAGTACTTGGGAATCCCCTGCGCACAAAAATGCAAAGCTGTAACCCGATCACTCAATAGATCTGAAGTAGAGTGGTAGAGCAGCAGCTTGATTGTACATGACAGATTGCTGCCTCATTGCATGACATATATGGTCTATAAGTCTCTTGCATTACAGGTAGCACAGCGAAATTAATAAGTAAAGTAAGACCAAGGCAATTAGTACACACCTCTATTTACAGCACACAACATTGAGATTCCGTCAAGACATTACAAGGAGCCCTAATCTAGCCAGCAAGTAGTCCACGAAACAGTATTAGACAATTGTCGCATTTTGACCTTTTAATTAATGCAAACTGAACATGGACAATGTTAAGAGGCTTAACTTTGCCTTTGACACGAGTAGCCAAATGGCTGAATTCAACTATACAGTATAGTAAGATTTTCTCAAATTATATTACGGTATCAGCTGGTTTGATAAATCATTACCGAAAAACGTGAAAATTGTTGCTATTCTGGATTTAGATGATTTCGAGCATGCTGTAATTGAGGTCTGTTTCGTTCTTCAAGTTACTATGCCATGTGCATGCTGCTCCTTAGCCAAGTCACACAGCATCAGAAATCAGCAAATTTTTACAGAATGAATATAGACAAAAGATCAATGCAAGAATTCCGTTTTGTTAATTTTCCAACTACATCAAGAGTATCGACGGAATGCTTCGCTTGAAATGTAGTACATGCGCCGCATTACTTCATTGTCTAATGACTTTCAAATTACATGCAACAAATGGCTCATTAATTCCGGATATTCGTAATGTACCAAATAAAGTCAGGTTGAGTTAAAACTCCAAGATTGCTAAAGTTACAGCATTACATTTTTCTTTATTGCTTCTATGTTAAAATAAAACTCCTTAGTAAAAACATAAGCAATATCAGGCGCTGAAGAAAAAACAGGAGCAATTATAATCTTCTCGAGATTTTAGATGATTTACAAAAAACAAAGTGGTCAACTGTGCATGTCGAGCACGTCGTGATCAGCAGGATGTCCTCATAACCTTGGAAACAAGCCATTTAAAGAGATCAAATAACCGCGTCGGTAGTAAAATTCCATTGTCAAGTGTGCAACCGTAGTACTACGTTGAATTTGTGAAGCTTTTCTGCAAACAATTTTATCACATACAGTGGATTTTTAATTTAATTGTGGTAATATAAAAGAGAAAGGTTGGAATGAGTAACAGGAGAGGTGCTAGCGCCTGCAGACGATTGTTTAACAACGATGCATCATCAAACGAAGATTGCGAACAGTTGAACAATATAAATGGCGACGAGAACAACGAAGAGTTTCTCGATCGTAAGCAAGAAGAATGGAACTTTGATTTTCGTAACGGGCGTCCTCTACCAGGTCGCTATGCTTGGCAAGCGGTCGATAGCAGTTCGCGGTGTGAACGAGATTTTACTACAGTAAGAGCAAGCAACAATGAATCATTAAGAAGTGCTGTACAAGTACATGCAACTGCAAGACGACGAAGTAGAAGCAGGTCGACTGTAGACACTACAAGAATTTCTCCGTATAATTTAAGAAGTCGAACTAGGACAAATGCCATCGAAAGAGAATTTGTTCCAATAAGGGAATATACAAACGGAGACAGAAGTAACTCTAGATCTTCAAACACATCGAATGAAAGACAAGAAGGCGACGTCAGGACATGACCTCGAATGGCTTAGACGATGACCTCTTTTCATTGTTTTCGCTCGATTATGTGAGAGCATTATTTGCTCTCGAATGAAACTCTCTGTGTAGCCAGCTCCCTAAGTGTGTATATGATTTTTAAGATTTATGTGGGACGTTAAATTAAAGCAACATAGTTATATATATATAGATAGGTAAGTATTGATTAAGTTACTAGTAAATAAAAGTATTTTATAACATATATCTTGATAATATTTTGAAATCAGTGTATAGATTATAGGATTATACGGTTGGAGCCGTTTGTTTTGATTTTTACGTGGATATTTGCTTATAATTCTCAAATTTAAGTTTCCTCGCCGAGGGTTGTTACAAGTTACAAATGCACAACAATATCCTCTTTTTTCGGAAATTTTAGACTGTGTGCGCTTCTGCACCAGGTTTTCTCCGGACTTGAGCAAACTTGTCATAATCAATATTGAACAGTCAAGTACACACGTAAATGGACTAAGTTCATACAAAGAAGTTCTGACTAAGGATTTGAACTATGATATATCTTGGTTCAGAACTTGGAAAAAGAAGGTTACGAAAACGTTTGACATTCATAGTAGTATAGCAACTGGGAACACAAATTGAATATCAGTTAACGAGTTTGACACAAGGGCAGCCCTCAAAAAGTTAAATTGGATTGTTTTTTCGTCTCTTTTATTTGTATTTGATATATATGCGAGCGAACCTTCACCTATAACGTTAAAAACTCCAAACACAAAGACTGATTACTTAAAATACGAAGTCAGTTGTCAATATGCAGCCAACGTGAGTTCATTGATTCACTATTTATAGCTCCAGTCGTAAAGATGGTTGTCTTTAAGCTTCATTTATGCATTCGTCACTGCACTCGCGGTTTGCCCGACCTGTACTGTGACAACCGAGCACGTCCACACTTGCCACTGTACAATGTAAGTTACGGCACATTGAAAAACCTATATCGGTACATACATACACGATTTTGCGTGCGGTTTGGCGCAATTATATATTAGCTGCTATTTGTTACTAACCTCCTAATCCGTTGTGACACTATGTTATTTTCATAATCCAATTCAAACGAAAGTTGACAGATGGATTAATTTAAGATAATAGTTATAATTAGAACAAACAGTTCCTTTGAGGGATTACAATTTTACAAACCTTTAGTCCATAAACGACCGTTCATAATGAATCGGCTAAAACCTGTTTTCCACTAGATGATATTTTTCGCGCGAGGCGACTTTTTGTACTGTTCAAATTGAGAGGAATTAATTAAAAACTAACTAATTTCAGCTGAAAGCTCATGAGACAAAGAAAATAAGTCGCTTCGCGCGAAAAAACGCTAGTGGAAAACGGGCTCAAGTCTGGTCAAGACATGACATTTTCGTCCAAACTAATTCGCCGAATTCAACATACGACTCCTTTCTCAAGAAATTAATGTCTAAAGGCCCGTTTACACGGGCGATTTTTGATGCCATTTTTCTCCTCTTAGCGTACGTGATCGAGTAGGTTGACGGGTGAGTAGATTAGCAAAATTGTTAGACCAAAGCATACTCGCCAGTTATCCACTCTTTCACATCATTCAACGCGAGATAAATCGCATTGAAAATCGCCCGTGTAAACGAGTCTTTAAAGTTTAATTGAGTTTGAGTATCATTTTAAACCAGAGTATCGTTTTTTAAGTACGGTTATACGTTGGATTCCAGAGAAATAAATTTTTCTTATATTAAGCTCGACGAATTGAATTTGACGACATTGCGATGTCCAAGCAGACCTAAGGCCCAGTTTAATCTGTCAAAGAGTCTGTGACCAAAGTAAAAGTTTCGGATAGGTATATCCTAAGTTTTCAAGGATTTGCTAAAAATATTAAAGGGAACTAAAACAGCAACACTGATATTTCTTCCAAATTTTTCAGAACGTAGAATTTCCCTCTACAACATTCCTCCTTTGATCACAGCAGCTTTGATAGTGCAAACCAGCTATAAGATATGTTCCATCATGATTATATAAAGTTACTTTGGAAAAAAAGTTTATCACAGTCTTGTGAAATAACTTGTTAGCTTTGATTTTACTCACTCTATGACAAAAATGTGTACTGTAGAACGTTTTGAAATCCTGAAACTTGTCGAAAGCAAGAAATATAAAATAAAAGTTAACAGTGACAAAGAATATATATGCTTTCTGGCACTTTTTGGAAAATACATTTTTGACTGACGAGAGATAGGTCATCTGATACCACGCTAGCATATTTCCCGATTCAAATAAGCCTGATTATGTATAAACAAATGAGAGGAGTAGGTTCAAGGTCACACAATCTATATATGACTATTTATGGATTTTTGTACGAAGTTCTTCATGGAGAGGTAGACTATCAAATCTCATGGATCCTTGATTGCCTATACGACGCCACAGCACCGACAATGGGCAAAACACGAACGGCTGGAGAGAAAATCGTTTCGCTATGTTTTTCACCATGAAATTAATGTAATATAGTTTTTAACCTTCCGAGTCCGAAACTGTTTGAAACTGTTTATCACTCGACAAAATCAGCCACTATTCACTACCTACCATTTCCTGTACACCATATTCACTACCCTACCATTTCCTGTACACCATATTTACTCGTCTAAAGAGATGCCAATAAGCCCTTTAAATAGGCTTTAGCTTAAACGAAACGGTGGATACGTCAGGAGTCAAAAAACTTCCGCACATCTTATAAGTTATAAAATCTTTCAAATCAAATCTTATGAAATAAAACTGTGGGTAAACTCATCATTACTGTATTCATTTAATAAACTTTCAATTTCTTAGCTCGAAGAATACATAAATATGTTTTCTATTTTGAACTTGTTCACCGTCCTAACCAAACACGCTTCGTTCAAGTGGCCCGAGAGTGTTTCTGTGTCGAGGTTCATTCATGCAATGAGTATGCACGTGTAATGCCCCACTTTGAGGCTTGATGTCTCGACCCGCAACTGCCCAATTTCAGGGTGGGAAAATCAGTGGTAGACTTCGGCAATTCTGTTTTTCACTACATCTTAATGATTGAAAACGGAATTTAAGATCCCAATTATTTACTTTCTCTCAGTGACACGAATTTCCTACCTTTTTTTGTGTTTTCAATAATTTTAACGATAAGCTCAAAAAAGGTGGACATATTTGTCTAAAAAGGTATCTTGTTTCACGCAAAATTGAAATTATTGAAAACACGAAGAAAGGTAGGAAATTCGTGTTACTTCTAAAGGGAATAAGTAATTGGAATGCTGAATTTTGTACAAAATTCCGGTTCCAATCGTCAAGATGTAGTGAGAAACAGAATCGCCGAAACGTACCAATGATTGGGGAAGACAATCAAGCTTTGCGAATCTTAACGGCTTTTTAAGAATTATAGAGTGTTAGATGGGCAGCACACTATTCTCAGCACGCTCTTGCTAGGACTTGTGTAAGTAGTGCCAGCGAACGATTTTGACAATTTATGTCGATATGTCGGTCCATCACTCGTTCATTAGTCAGATTGCAAAAAATTATGACGTTTTGTGACGTATCAAGCACGGCGCTCTCACAAAATCACGCTAAACTCTAACAAAAACTTGCAAAACATCGATGCAGAGGCATGAAAATAACTCGAGTATGTTCGAATAATTGTCTCAGAATTTGCCAAACGTTGCCAGGACAGCGGGATTTTACAAGTGTGGGAATTGCACAATTGACCATAACGAAAGGCATTTACATTTTACCAGAATGCACTGCGTGCATCAAACATAAATCGCTAAAAAGATCACTGAAAAAGATATGTCAAGAAAACACCTAATGAAGTGAAATTTCAAAACAACAAAGAGAATAATCTCCTGCCTAATGTCTGACTTTTAGAAGACGTCAATTTGCCTCTTTAAACGGTTTCTGACCGCAAAGCATTCTGGTGAAATGTACATCCGCCATCTTTTTCCGTAAGGTCAATTTTATCTGGCGTTAGTTTGTTTTGCCGAGCCATATTAGTTTTTGCGATATCATTATCTTTTCAACACTTATTTTAACTATTTTAACCCCGTTTACTCGTGATATGTTCACCGCTGTGTTCCATCATATCAAAAATATAAGCCTCAGATTTTTTTCTTACCGCACTTAGATTGTCTGTGTATGTATTACGAGGTTGGCCCAGTATCTTCTAGTATAGAAATATATTTACAAAAAACTCTAATATTCGATAAATAATATGAATTCATAACAAAACTGTTTAAGGTGTAACTGACAGCGCGTGCTATCGGCAACAAATATATAGCTCAGTGGCTCTGCAGGAATTACATGACGTCATATTATTTAATTTGTTAGGTCTAGGTGTCCATGGAAACGTTTTTTTCCACACAATCCAACGTCAGTACGCAGGTTTGACGGAAGCATGAAAAAAAGTGAAAAAGCTTTCTTTTCGGTGTCCTTTTTGCTATTTTTACTATGGAAATCATCAGGTAAAGTGCGTAGACGTAGGTCCTTGCATATTTAACAGTTTGTGTTGTGGAAGTCCATTCAGTTTTGGATAACGAAACCGCTCAGTTAAAAAAATTCGTCGCTTTGTTTCCTTGTTGCTATTAAAGCATAGGTTAAGGTTTCATTTGTTTTGGAGTTATAAAATGGACTAAAATCCTGTATACAAAGATTTTTTGCTCCACTTGGCTTTTTTCTCCTATTTCATCTTTCTTGATCTACAAGCGGGTTTTACATGGGCAGGAACATCGTTTTTTTGCAAGCGAGCTGCTGAGTATTAATCTAATCGTTCAATGCTCCCTCACAATCGCACCACAATAATAAAAAGAAAAAAAAGAAAACGCTACAGCCTTCCAGGGCACCCGCTGAAAACCGTCAATGCATATTAATTTTGAGTAGCTGGCTTTGTAAAATCTTAAATAATATTTCACGACGAAAATTAAAAGATACGTTTTTAAAAGTTTAGCGTTATCTTGCGATTCAGAATTCTGCTGATTCGCATGTTTTTTTTTCATTCAAATTCTTCACTATGTCAATTTCACAAAACATTTACAGCATTTGCATCCATGTATCCGTTTTGCCTGGCGGCAGGTAGAGTTTTCGGAATTGCAAATACCCATTTACTACAATACATGCATTTGGTGATTACTTAATTGCTTGCATGGAAATCTTATCGCAGCGCGCTTATTCTCCTATGTCGCTGATAGTCAGCGATGCTCTTGCGACTTTTGTCCTTCATCCTCGAAGGAGAAAATTATTACCCATAGATACAGGATTTTACGCATCAGTGATCAAGAACACTGAACGTCGCCGATGATCGGCGACATATGAGAATCAGGCTTAAAGAGCGAGAGGACCTCTTACCAAGATCGCAGTATCTTTGTAATTCATTCCTCAATTCTAACGCGAGCGGGACAGCTTAAAGGTACAACATACTCTTTCACGAAAAACCGACCACTACAACCGATTGTCACAGCACTATGAATTTCTCATGTGGGGAACAGAAAAACGCTTTGAGTTGTCCTGGTATATCATACAAATTTTTCCCATCTTAAGTCTTGCCTAAGTTTTGAATATCGTTAAGCCTCATCTACACGAGCAAATAATATGTGACAATTTTTCTTTGTCACATAAAAGCTAGCACTCCAGCTTTTCGGCAAATGCATATGCCACACAAAAATTGCTAAATTTTGCTCGTCTACACATGCAAATAAAAATTGTCACGAAGAAATTGTCACATTTTATTTGCTCGTGTAGACGGGGTTTTAAGAAGCTGCATAATGAAATCTTCCAGATCAAAAAGTTTAAATACTGGGGGATAATTAACGGCGATATTTGCATATTTCGAATCCAATGGCAATCTACCCAAGGAAATGGTGGTGACCTTTTGAATATTACGGTGAGGGAATCGAATGGTACAAGCATGTGGACGTGAAAGTTGTGTCAGTGTAGACAATTTCAAGGTTCAGACCCTTTGGCCCCTAATACTCTCACCACTCAAAAACGTATAAATTTAGTTTAGGGTACAACGTAGTTAGATTATTCTTTTAGTTTTAGAAATGGCCCATTGAAAAGCAGATTTAAGCCCTGGGCAAACTAGAAAACATTGTTGCGGAAACTTGTGCGATTCACGATTGTTCACGATGTTTACTCAAATCTTTCTGCGTTTATCCCACCCGTGGAATATTGTCGCGAAACAAAACTTGATTCAAGTAAAGAAAACCACAAGCACCGCTAAGAAACTACGTATACGGTGGAAATCTTTTAGACTGAATCATGTGAACTATATACATGGAAGGCCGACTCCAGCACAAAAGTGAAGCCAAAGTTGGCGGAAATTGAAGGCATTCTTGCGCGTCGCGGTTTCAGTCCTAATACACATGTATTCAACTTTTTGAAGGGACCGCATCAGTAAGGGGACTCAAACTGACGCGCAAGAATGCCTTCAAAATGCGCCATTCTTGGCTTCACTATTAGATTACGCAATTGACTGAAGACAGCTTTCCATGCATGCAGTTCATTGACTGTATCTGGCAACAAGGAGTCGGCTTGCGTGTCCAGATTTCCCAACCTACTGAACTTCTGGGAAACTAAATTTGTTGTACTTAGCTACAACAAATACGACCTAAGTTTCAACAGCATTTTCGCTGTATCATTTTACTAAGGCTGCGAATAGAGAAGTATAACCAGACAGTACAACGTACTTTTGAGCAACCCTAAGAAATGACTCCTGTAGTGCAAAGCATGACATGAGACCGATTTGTCTCTTCTAGGTTATGAAACAGCGCGAGATGGTTTGATTCCGAAAATATTGAGCAGTAGCTCTCCTCCTGTTGTTTACACAAAGCGTGGGGAATCAGCACGACTTGCTTGTATCTTTTTTTCTGAAGCTGAGCCTAAGGTGAATTGGATGAGAGATGGAGTGGAAGTCCGCCATGATTGTGATACATGTATCTCGACTGTAAAAACAGAAATAACAAGAAGCTACCTAAATATTACTCCTTATGTAATGGAAGACTTTGGTGATTACGAATGTCGTGTTCGCAACAAGCATGGAGTGGCAAAATTGAAAATTTCTCTAAAAAAATACGGTAAGAACCATGCATTTTTCCATTCGCTTGGGGCAGGTGTGCCAAAAATTTGCCAATTAAAATTCTGTTTTATTATAGTTTCCACTGCTACCTCATCTTGCCGTACATTTCCTCTTTTTATGATAACATTTTAATCCGATGCTTTATTCAAAAAAGTGTTATAGCTTTTGGCACCATCAAGGAGGATTAAACTAAAAATGTATAACTATGAAAAACCAAGCAATTCAACATATTTCGCCGCACGCTCGGACTCATCACCTCAGTACGTCGCCATAAAGACCCAAACTAATGGCCCAAAAAGACCGAACGCGACTCCACAACGCGGCGCGAAGTTTCAGTTTTTGAAACTACATAGAACCGTCAGTGGACGTTATATTTACAGGACATTCAGACCAAACAGCTAAAATTGTTACAGTGCTTCAACTACTTGAAAATTATAGAACAGGATAAAGTTAAATGCAGTTGAAATTCAAACATTCTCGCCGCGTTGTCAAGTCGCGTTCGGTGGGTGTTGGCCTTAATACTGAAGATATCGTGAGACGAAACATGTTTAGTTGCCTGACATTACTTGTTCTTTTTTGTTATTTAATTTATGGAACATGCCCAAAGAGTATGATTGAAAACTTAACGTTACGTCACCTAGTACGATAATTCATATAATACCGCTATGATTAATCATCTCAGATGGGCGAGAAACAAAATGTGAAAAAGAAAGAGTATTGTCTGAAGATCCACGAAAGATGTATGAATTTCGTCCAGTTTGCAATGACGATGGATCTTATCATGAAGTTCAGTGTTCAATAAAGCACGATACGTGCTGGTGCGTCAACACTTATGGCAAGAAAACACTAGATGTTTTTGACGGCGCGAATGGTTTACGTTGTTTTGCTCCGAAAGGTATATATAATTTGTGTCAAGTAAATCTCGACATGTGAGAGTTCAAACGGATTCCTCTTCATTTTCTTTTTCATGTGCTTAACAAACTCTCAATTGTTAAATGAACGTAAAAATACGGCCATGAAATACCAACGACTGCAGGGATGATCATGTTTGATTCCATACACCGTTTCAGCAGCTCATGCGGCAGGCATATCAATACTATCTTCTGTTAACATAATTATAACTTCGACTGCAATATGGATCTGCATTGTGTTCTTTTAGACTTGTCCTTGTTGGCCATCGCTGTTTTAATTCAAGGAATTTTGGTAACACTGTTCCTTTTCGACCAAATTCTTTATAATTATACTAGCTGCAGTGTGTATGGATTCCTCAAGAGAAAGAATGGTCAGCGTGCGACAGTGCGCAGGAAAGGATGTGAGTAGAAATTTTATTAGAAAGCTCCTATTTTTACTCGTAGATTCTTAATTTTAATCTCAACTTATAGCTTACGTGAAACTTAGGAACACAACAAAACGTTTTTGGAACATTATTTGACTGTAAAACAAAGTTGACCAAATTAACATGGAACCATGCGCAAAACGTAAGCAAACAGAAAACCTTTTTTGGGAAACTCGAGCTGGTATTAATAAGGAAAAAAGCTGAGCAATTACCATTGTACTGACTGCACAATTTATTATGCATAAACAGTACATACAAATGAAAAACTGATCTTGTTTGACAACTTTGGTATCGCAAGTGATTTGGTATCGCAATAGCGTTCCGTTTCCAAGTCAAATATATTATCATGATTTTACACATGTTCGGGAGCATTGACATTCGCCTGCATAATGAAAATTCATAAATTTTGATACAGATAAAAAGCTGAGAAAAGAGGCAAAACAAAACCCGATGAAATGGCGCCCTTTACCTCACTTGCCTGTCAACGAGCAACAACGAATTAAAAGAAAGAAAACAAAGTCCTAATTACATGTACCTTATCATGGTGCATAATATATAATTATACGCAGAATGATGAGCAGTAGAAAAAAACAAGTAAAACCAATGGTACAAAGCCATATATAGCATACGCGTCCTGAAGCTAGGCTTTGGATATTTTTGAAACGCTTGGTAATATTAGGCTATAACATAGCTCTAAATAAACAAACGTAAAGATTATAACCCTCGGCGTCAACATTTTGGATATGTAACATCACGATATCATTAACTAAGACTGGGTACGGTATACCTGTTACATTGATGTACCAAAATTCAACTTATTTTAACCACGTTTTTACAATAATAACTATCATATGGCACAAACACTTCTACAGTCTACTGAAGATAAGAGGTATAAATAGAAGATAGCAGATAACGCATAAATCATCATTGCTAATTTGCTATTGTTTTAATACTATAGAGACTTTCAAGTTATTTATTAAATGAAGCTTCCAGTTTTCAGTTGGCTATATTTTTGACAAGATCAGCGTCTGCAATTTGCAGCTGATATGCAAAATAAGGCAATTTAAAACCAAGCACATTAATTGTAATGAAAAAGGGAAAAAATGATAAAATTCTAGAAATCAGTTCTAAAATACAGCACAAATATATCTACACAATTTGATAGCCTGATGAAGAGAGAGGAAAAAACCACCGAAACCTTATTGTCTGTAAAATACTAGTACATTTATCACCATCCATATCCTTTCTCTAATTAAGCAATACTCGTGTTACTTCACTTAACCCTTCATAGTACCTCCTATCCAATGTTTTCTTTTTTTACCCGCACTAGTCGTCACTTCATCATCGTCTCCTGCGCCAAAAGCCAAAGTTAGAGCACTAGCTTCACCATCACAAGTTAACAGTAAAACAGAACTACAAGTGGCAGATACAGTATCTGTAAAACAGAATACATGATGATAAGTTTGAAGTTGTGAATTACATGACTGAAGGGGTATGAAAGAAAAACAAAGAAACCAGTTATTAATAAATATTGAAACTAAAGAAACCCACTTGCCAAAAGAAATACCCAGAGTATATTTGACATCACAACTTACAAGCTGGAGTAGAAAATGCTCGTGCTTCATTCTTACTCAGCACTTCTTGAATTCTATTTGAACTAAAACAAATTTCATGTTTCAAATATCAAATGTCACTGTGAGAGAGGCAAAATTAGTTTGGAAGTTTGCTCGGCTGATTCACAAAAAACATATTACTGGAAATTTGTTTGATTAAACAACACCTTAACTAATTATATAGAATCAAATCACACTGTGCCTTGTTATATCTCACTCATAATTTACATTTATTACAACCAACCAGCTATCTTGTACTCCAAGGACAGATAAGGTTCTGGCACTCTTCACTAAAAATATAGCAAAGAACTTTTATGGTCATTTGCTATTTTGTCTCAGGTGAAAAGAGAGACCTCATTAAACTTAGATTCAGACAACTGAATAGCTGCATGCACTGCAGTACACCCTGTTTTGTTATTTTACTCTTCCAGCCCTGCCACACTGGCACCACAGTACAAAAGTGTGAGGGCAATTTATTTCACTTGTGCAAGATACGCCTTGCGAGGCAAGAACAGTTCAAGGATACAATCCTATGTAAATCCTGTATAAGTCAACAAAGTTTTCATTGTTCTTAGCAGTGTCGTCAAGAGTCATAGGGTACAATGAGGTGCATTGCACTCCATCATTATTATGTAATGTGTTGATGGTTTCTTTGAGAATGGCACTTTATACAATTGGTGTGAATTCTTTCAGTCATTTTAGTTCAGTTGATATTAAATAGAACCAAAGCAGTTTCTAGTGTGCAATAATAACTATTTTTACTCTCTGTTTTTACCTCCTGCTGGGCACTTATCAACATTTGAACAATACAGAGACCTCACAGTATCGACCATATAATTTTGCGTTTTGTCATGTTCAATTGTTTGATACATAAGACCTCATGTTTCATGAATAATTTAAGTAGGTAGTTTGATCGAAATCTGCAGCCCACATCCCACAGCTCAAGAATTTGGCTTTTTTCTTGAAAATTTAATCTTCCACCTTTGCCCATTTTTTGTTTTCCTTGGGGTTAACACTAATGTTTGACAATACAAGGTGCACTAGTTCGGAAACAGAATGAATAATATAGTGACAGTTTTGTATTGCAAGAATTATTAGATTCAACTCATCCACGACACTGTACCAGAATTATTCTAGGCTAAGCTGAACTGCTGAGCCCAATAATTCTCAGCTACATAAAATTTTAGACATATTGGCCTAATAGCCAGTTCCCATTTTTAGGTTTTTTGAACACAACTACCGTGTTACATTGGGGGTGTTGTATTCTCTCTGCCATTACACATCCAAGAAGCATTCTGGTAGTTGAATTCAGAATACACAATAAGGGGAGCCGGCTATTAATTAATTTTTCAATTTTCATGATCTTTGAGACTCTGACTCAAAACTTTACCTTGAGATTGAGTTCTTGTCTACATGGAGATAGAAATAAAAATTAACACAATTGTAACATGACAATTGGAGAAATATAAGAGCACATAAATAACTTACACTCAGTTTACTCGAAAATCTTAGTGCTGATCGAAAATATCTAAAACTTCTTGCTCCACAACTGAAAGGCAACATGATTGACACCGACCCAAGTTCACCCAACCAGCTTCGCAGTGGTTCTATACTTCTATTGCAGACAGTGCTTCCACTTTGAAAAACGAAACAATCCTTTTTTCTATATTTTACTCTAGGTTATATAATCTTGGAAAAAGCTTTTTCCGGATTTTCTTACAGAATAATCATCTGGGTGCTCAATTTCACCATTGGTCTTAATTAAGTCTGAACACAATTATATGACTTCATTTG
>JAODVQ020062747.1:0-18532 GCA_025400075.2 Phenganax stokvisi
ACTCAGCGAAAATTCGTAATAGTAACTTATACTAAATGGCAAGCTTAGCCACCGCGCCTTCAAAAAAAAAAAAAGAAAAAAAGTTAACTACTCTTGGGTGATAAATTCTTGGTGAACGAGAAAGTCCTTTATATTTTTGGTAATGGTCTTGTGAATAGGAAGATCAAATTTAGTGGAAAAGTCATTCTGTTGGCAAAGATGAACATAAGGCCATGTGTTGATGGCATTCGGGTGTCGTTTAACAAACACTTTGGAAGGTTGCGCGCTTCTTGCCACCCGAACCGAGACGACAGATCCCAAGTGGGGCTTTAATTGATCAACTGCGATGTCGTACTCTTGTTTTGTTGATCCACGAACAAAACGAGGCGAGCACTGACGAAATTCCCGGTATGTAACAAGAGGACCAGGAAAGAGAAGAATTGCGGACTTCACATCTGCTGTCGTAGGCTGCGGTCTTGGGCCATCACACACATTGTGCACTATGCACTTTACGAACTACAACAGATGAAATTATGGGAAAAGCTATGTAGATAATGTAGACAAAGTCAATTTTTGTAGCTATGCTGACAAACAGTTTTTCATTGTTCAAAAGGTGCATTGTAGTAAACATAACATTAAATGGAGAGGGTTTTGCCCAAAATTTTAAAGATATGTAAAATTTGGTAAAGAAAAACACGCTCGTTTGGAAGGGATTGCAGATAATCTGTTACATGTGTGCAACTTACTTGGCATAACATCTGTTTCTGCATCTCCAGATAATTTACGTATTTAATAGCACACTGTAACGTATCCAATGGAATTGTAGTTGAAATCGGTAATTCTGCATGACCAGCAAGTACATTATTGAGGGCAACCATGAAAACATGAAGAGCCGTTGCGACTCTGGGAAGTATATCTAGGCGCTTGGATTTAGGTGGAAGAAAGGAGCCGTCTTGAATAGCGTCATTGACCTCCGCAATAAAGTCGTCCTTTTTTTTTCTCAGCAACTGCTGCGCATCTTCGTGAAAAGTATATGGGAGGGTTTGGTTTTGCTGGGATTGGTTGATGTAGTGAAAAACTTGCTGTAGGGTATCATCTGGTTCGGTCCTGAGATATTCACGAGCTGTTTCAACCTCGGCTGATGTTGGACAAAGTGCGAGGGGTACTGCTACCAGGAAGCGGTCGATCAAACCTTGTCCACGGTCAAGTCTTGCAAGAAGGTTGGCCACATTTGGCATCTGCGTGCAACCGAGTATAGAAAATGGAATATTTGCTTGGATATGTCGGGTCCCTTCGGTGGAATAGTTGTAAGTGGTTGGTTCTCCGGAAAAGAGCTTGCACAACAACATTGCGTCACCGCTCGCATTTTCTTCATCATTTTTAAGTAACTTGTTAAGAACATCAAAGACCTCAGGCGAGACTATAAATCCACTCTGGTGTGTTGCCAAATGCTTTACCAAACCAGAAGATGTTGTTCTGTCAAGCAAGACTCTACAGTCGTCGTCTTCGAACAAATTACCAATGGGTTGTAAGCAGCCGTGGTGTATTGCTGAAAACTTTCCTGTGCCAGGATACCCAACAAACATGGTATAATGTTCACTGGTTGCTCGTGAGTGAGGGTTTGAACGGTGCAGCCATTTTTAGCCGTCAGAAATGCTGCGGCAGTTAGTAAGGCTGGTGTGAAATAGCCAATGGAGCTGTTTAGGGAAACTGCTTTGTGGTTAAGGAATGCAGATATATCTTGCGAGAAAATGTCTTCGAATTGAAAAGGAACGTTTGAAACTCTTTTGTGAAGTTGCGTCCACGTTGTTTCGTGCTGCCTTGAAACTTTAAGAAGAGGATTTGTGGAAGCCATAGCTGAACCGTGAAAGTATAAAGATTACGTAGACTAAAGAGCATGACTGGAGAAAACGCAAAGATGTGTTCTGGATTCGAATAATGCGCAAGCGGAAGCCGCTATGACACATTTGATTGATTGGCGTCATCTTCATTATCACACAATGGAGTCATGTGCGATTTTTGAATTCTCTAAGTTGCTTCTAGCGTCGCTCGATTTTGTGTACTTTTCTGGTTTTCGTATAAATTACTTGTAAACTGTAGAGTAAATGATAAACGACAATCATGGAAAAGGGTGTGCAAGTATCTGTTAAAGTGGGGAAGATTAAGAAAAACAGTGTCTCTCAAACTGAAATCTCGTGGTTTGATCGGAAAGACGCTGACTCACAGTGTGGAAAAGAAAATAACAGTTACGGTCGAAACGACAAGGTAGAAAAATGGACGTACGATCGGTTAAAAGACGAAGTTTTAGGAGGCAAGGATAACACTATATCTTGGTGCATGGACCAGGGATTGATTGCGAGCGGAAGAGTTTGTGGATACTGTAACAAACCTATGAATTTGGTGAAATGTCACGACAGATCAGATAAATACAAATGGGAATGTCGCAGACAAGAGGCAGGAAAGAGACACAAAGCTGAAATGTCAATACGGCGAGGCAGTTGGTTCGAAAAAAGCAATATGACGCTAGAAGAAGTTCTAAAGTTTACGTATTGGTGGTGCCGTGATGTGCGACAAGAGGAGATCTGTCACGGACTAAACGTCGCTTCTCATACGGCAGTTGACTGGGACAGTTTCTGTCGCGAAACATGTGAAGTGACACTTTTGGAGCGCGAAGAGCAGATCGGTGGACCTGGTAAAGTCGTGCAAATAGATGAAAGTAAATTTGGAAAAAGGAAATACCATCGAGGGCATCGAGTAGAGGGACAATGGGTATTTGGTGGAATTGAGGAGGATTCGAGACAAAGCTTTATGGTAGCAGTAGACAAACGCAATGAGGCAACACTATTGCCTTTGATACAGAAGTACATAGCAAAGCACACAACAATCGTATCTGACTGCTGGAAAGCATATATAAATCTGGAGATACATGGTTACGAACATCGATTGGTCAATCACTCGAAAGAATTTGTTAGTGACGAAGGATTCCACACAAACAAAATTGAGGGACACTGGCGACAAGCTAAGTGCAAGCTCCCATGTTTTGGTGTTCGAAAAATTGCATTTTCGTCTCATTTAGCAGAGTTTTTGTGGCAATACGAAAATAAGGACAAAGATTTATTTACGCAATTTGTTAAAGACGTCAAAAAAATCTACGGGCAATTTTAATAATCAACTTTCAAGAACTAATTTATTGAACAGATTGCATTTATTTAAATTTACAAACCGATTAAGTCTTTAAAAACACATACTATGTGCTGTTTTGTAGTAAAAAGCTCTACTTGATTGCCTAACTGACAAGTATATTATAAAACTTACTTTGTAAAATCATTGCTCAGTCAAGAAAGCTTCAACGTTCGTCAAAATCGAAGGGTAATCCAAGGGTAATCCAAGAGTAACCTAACCCTAACCCTAACCCAGGCGTAATCCCATTCCTAACCCTAATTATTAATATAGCTAAATGTTTACTTTATCACGTGGTTAGTCAAACGCACTGCGTAGCCACGTAGCCGCGTAGCCACTTGAGATTATATCTACATTAGAATTACGTCATTTTATAAATATCCAATGATCACGTGGTCAATGAAACTCACTGTTTCACTGTGTAGCCGCGTAGCCACTGAAAATGTGGCTACGCGGTGACGAGCAGCTAGTGGATGGGTATTCTGCAATCTAGCTGAATTTCCAATGACTCGGTTTGTGTCAAAAAAAACTTGATGCAACATTTCACTATCTTCACGAATCTTGCAGGCTTACAGCAATGTCCATATTACATGATTGCATAACTCTTTCCCACCATTTTTCGAAAATGTATTTAGATAATGAATAGACACTGTGTATTTAGATAATGAATTTGTAACAAGCATGTAACATTTCATGTTATCTTTATCCAAAGATGCATGTTTGACCATTATAAAATCTTTTTCAAGCTTAGCACTATTTAGCCTGCTGAAAAAGACTTTGCTTGTTGTAGGTCTGCATTGGCCATCTCTGTCTCCTTCAGCTCGGCGAGGCCCATGTCTAACGCTTGCATTGTGTTTGTCCTGTGGGTTTGAGCCTGTCCCAGGAGTTTCTTGGACACATATAAAATCACTGTCTGATATTTCTTCTCTAATAAGCTCTTGCCCGACTGAGAGCATAAGTTCTATGCATCTGCTGGGAATAGTTTTTCTATTTTAGCGCATCAGTACAGGGGCTAGTTCCACCTTTACTAGAACCATCTTGGAACTTCCTATATTCCACTTCTAGTTGAACATGTCATGCGCATCTGCATGAGATACATCAAGTACTGGAAAATTAATTTGATCTTGTTTAATCCAACTGGTGTGAATCCAAATTTTACTTTGAGTTTACTTGTTTTAAAAACATACGACTGAACAGTACCTTCATTGTTGTACATTATTTTATATTCATAATATGGATCACTTACATCAGTGTATTCTTTAAAGTGGGCGACAGCTTTGAAATCATGGCTGTAAGGTTCATTACGTTTCTTCATTTTCTGTTTCTTGTTAGATATCCATTTCTTGTCAGAAACAGAAGATGCAACCGTTTCCTCTTCTGCCCAGTCTCATGCCTGTCTCATCTTAGAGAGAATGACACGAGTGACATCTGGATTTTCTACTACCTTATTATTGACTAGTTCTGTTGCCTGCGGTGCCAATGGACATTTATGTTTTCCACAATGATGTACAAAAACTTTTGCTGCCCGTTTTGCAATGTATTTCCGTGCATTTCAAGGTGAATAATTGCGAGATTGTCCACACACCTGACGCACATTAGTCTTCTTATCAAACTGCATATTATTCTTTAACCCATTCTCCATTTTAAAATTGCAGTTCTCATTATTGCATTTGAATGAGCCAAAACAATCAAAACAATGAACTTTTTGAAATCCTTTCCACTGAGTTTTGACCCGTTTTTCCAATGTCTACCATCTCTTAATGTCAGATTTTTCCCTCAAAAACATTCACCTTGCAGCACTTGAGCCCATTGATGTTATCCGGAATCTCATTAACTTTTTCTATTTTCACATTGCGCCAAAGAGATGGACCACGTTTTTTCTTGCAGGCTGTACATGTACATGGGACAATACTTACTTTTTTGGAAAACACTCTGAGTCAGAGAATAAAATGATAACCTCATTTCCATTCTGCCATGTTTTTGCTTCTTTATTCTTGGAACAAAGAGTAAACAAATTTTGTGTGGCTGAATTATTTAAATCTTAACTAAAACATTTTATATGCATGCACCAAATGGCCACCCTAATACTGATGTAATATACATATATATATGTTATTTACCGGCTGGGAGGTCCGTACTGGTTCGTACCTGAGACCGAGGAGAATATTTTTCTAGTACATGTCGACTCAAACGGTAAATAACTTATTTATTTTTTTTCTGAACAAAGTAAAAAAATTCGCAGCAACAAAAAATTTATTATTCAGAATATTATAACATACCCAAATATGGCAACAGCCACATGACTAAACTAATTTAGCAAAAGTGGTGTGTTCATTCAAAATTTCAAAGCAAGAACTAAGCTTCAAAGAGCAATGACAATTTAACTATTTTATATAACTTTTAAAAAGTAATGAAACAAGTTAGTCAGAGTCACAATCATCCCTGATGATTACCCTTCGCTTCTTGGATGTTTGATTTTCGCTTGGTTTGTTGTTAGTAAAGGAAAAATTGAATGAACAGTTCTCAATTTTGGCTATGTTTGCCCCCGAAAACAATCCATGGATAGCTGAGCGTTTGGATAGGAGATTATCCTCTTTTTCAAATAAAATTGCCTGTGGAAATATTGGGTATTCAAACTGTGATGGCTGTTGGAAACTTGAAGCTTGCATTGTTGAAGCAGCACTCGAAGAACGACTCAAAGCAGGGAACATTTGTTGCTAGTGACTTGCTGAAGTGGACTTGTAGCATCCAAACTTTTTAGGTTTTTATGGCCACTAAGTTGGGCGACATAATTTTCTGGCACATTGGCATCCATCAGCCTAGAAATACATGTCTTTCAAACCACGTGATTCAAAATATTCCTGGGGAGATTTGCAGCTTTGGCAGCTTTCACAAGCAACTTTCCAATCTCATTTTTTCCCGAGAGCCTATTTTGTGTACCAAATGAAGGAATCTTCTCTGCGGCAGCGGTTTACTGCCAAGAAGAATGATGAATCTGGCTTTTTCATTTTGACAGGATGGTGAGCAACAAAGAACTTGTACAATTTGACAAGACAATGTTTGGTATTTGTTACTTGTGCGGTTGGTTTGAATGCCCATTGATGTTGATGGTCACCATGGCGTATTGTTGACCCTCTTTCAGAGTGCCATACCAGAATTTCATTGCCAGTTTCTGGACCTCTTTCAATACTAATAGCTCCCCACTGGAGTCGTCTTGACTCACCACAAGCTCTAAAGCCAAAATGGAGAGCAAGAACCCACCATAATGTTCTCTGAAGCATTTTGGGGCCATGGTCACCAAACAAACCCTTCTCAAAAAAGAGATCTTCCTCGGCTTCGGTGAGCACTCTCGATGCTTGTAAATGGTTTCCTTTCGCATGCTCTATTACCAATTCTCGTTTTCTGGCTGCCAAGGCTTCTCGACACTTTGCGAAGTCCTGGTCTTGGAAAATATTTAATTTGGAGCTTTTGTCGTTCAACAAACGCTGTAAACTTCGCTGAAAAGCTGAAAGGGATGAAGGCTCGTACACATCACCATTTTGCTTACGAATGTTTACAAAAAATCTTGCGAGTAATACGTTCAACTCCACGGCAGGTATGTTCTGAATTTCACGTTCTTCATTTAAAGAATTGAAGTACCTGTAATGTATGCATGTTATTGATTTATGGATATGCTAATTAGTTATAATTCATTGACTATAAAAACCGGACTACTTTAGCGGATATATACAGTGTTGGCATAAAATATGGAAACATCTTATCAATTAACCGTGAATAAAGCTTTCTATAATATTTTCTGTGACATTTACACAAATTTCATTGTAACTCAACATTTGTACACAATATTAGTATTACTGTTGGATAAATGCTGGATTTCAACGCAATTGGAGTTCAATACATAGTGTGAAGCCCTTTGGCTTTGCACAGTTCATTGATACGACTGGGAATGCTGTCATAAAGTTTCTGGATAAAATCAACTGGAAAGTTTCTCCAGATGTCCTGCAGCACCTCCCATAGCTGCTGCAGGTTTGCTGGAGCTCTCTTCACTTTTTGCTGCTCCATGTACGTCCACACTTGCTCAATGATGTTCATGTCAGGACTTTGGGCTGGCCATTCTAGAACCGTAAAGCTGCCCTCTCGCCTCTTGTTCTCCAGGTATTGTTTGACTACCCTTGCTGTGTGCTTGGGATCGTTATCTTGCTGGAGAACAAAGTTGTTGCCAATAAGAGCCCGTCCAGTGGGCACAGCATGGTGGATGAGTATCTGCTTATACTTGGCTGCTGTCAGGATGTCAGTGATCTTGTACAGACTACCGACTCCGCTGTATGTAATGGAACCCCAGACTTGTAGAGATCCTCCACCATGTTTCACAGTTGGTAATACACAATCTACCTTGTACCTCTCCCCTATTCGTCGCCGAACATACTGCCGCAAAATGTTTCCAAACAGTTCAAACTTTTTCTCATCTGTGAACATAACCTTTCTCCATTGGTCAGACTTCCATCTTTTGTGATTTCTGGCCCATACTAATCTTTTCTGCTTGTTGCCCTTCCGCAGCATAGGTTTTTGTACAGCGACATATCCACCAAGACCGGCAGCAGTCAAGGTATTTCGAACCAGCCTTGGGGACACTTTTTTCCCTGTTGCATCTTCCAGATTTCTTGTCAGCTCTTTACTAGACATTCATCTGTTTCTTAACGACGACACTTTCAGGTATTTTTCATCCGATTTAGACAGTGTTTTCTTTCTTCCTCTCCCAGGTGTGTTTCTTAAATTGCCATTCTGTTCATGACGCTGGACACACTTGTACTCTGTACTTGGCGACACATTCGTCCTGTTGGCAATCTGCCTGAAAGAGTAGCCTTCATCCCTCAGAATCTTCATCTGTGCTCTCTCGATTTCTGTTGTTTCTTTCGTAGGTGCCATTCTCGTCCTCCTTTCTTGTGAACTGTCACCAACAGGTACTACAGTATACTGCTACATAGTATTTATACACTAAATCTGTATCCTAAGATTGTGGGAGATAGTTTTAACCAATTTTCCTGATACATTTTGTTATATATTGAACATTCCTTTAGTATTTGCATGTTTTATGGCAATACTGTAAGTGTGGTAGAAGGATCGTCTAAGCTCTCCTGATGAGAATATCGTAGTTATCGTATCGTAGAAGAAAGTTTAATTTGGGGACAGAGTTTTTAAGTGTCAACTAAAACGGTCGTTAAGTCTAAGCGTAAGTGATACGATTGTTGATGCAGTAAAGCTACCCGGACTAAACATTACAGTACCTTTTGATAACATTAAGGTCATACTCAGTTTTTTTGTTTTGCTTTCAGGTCTTTGACTTTCTATGTACTTCTGTATGTCAACATTGTTGTCAATTTGCTCATTCCTACTTGAATATCTGTGCACGTTTGGATTAAAAGCCCACAAACTTGTGCTGGGGCCATCCTCTTCAGGGTAGTAAAACTCACCTTCATTATTGTAGTCTTCATCTGAGGTCATTTTACGTAAATTATTCACATTTTTCAAAGTTTTTAAGACGTTTCTGTAATTTTTTACAGTCTTCACTCCTATGTTTGTTTTGGCGGGAAAGCCGGAGTGGTCCATATCGTGTGATACGGACCTAGTACTCAGCCAATCAGAAGGCTCTATTTGTTGGCTATCCATCTGACGTAAAAGGATACAAAGTGTATGACGTGGAATCAAAGAAATTTGTGCACAGCAAAGATGTGGTATTTTTTGAAAGTAAATTTCACGAGTTTGGAACCGCATGTCAGAAATTAATAGTACAAGATGACCCAGAAGACGAAACAAATCCTAATAATGAGCAACAATGTGATGGTGGAAATCAAGTCAAGTTACCACGAGCAGAAAACGAAGAAAGTTTGCCAACAGTGGGAGAAAGCTATGAGGAGAACTTCATGAAGCAAGTTCGCAACCTTGGAGCAAAAAGGCAAAGAAGAGCACCGCAGAAATTTAGTCCAGATGAATGTCATGTTGCAGAGTCTTTTTTGCAGAAAATGAGGAACCACAATCCGTAAACGAACCCTACATTGCAAAGATGCAAACAAGTGGAAACAAGCTTTAGAAGAAGAGTACAATTCATTAATCAATAATGAAACATGGGAGTTGGTAGAACCTTCTGAAGAATGCAATGTGATTGGATCAAAATAGGTAATGAAGATTAAGCGTGATGCAGATGGCAACACGACTAGTAGCTCAGGGGTACGCACAGACACCAGGGATCGACTACGAAGAAGTATACTCACCTGTAGGAAGACACACAAGCATAAGAACACTATTAGTGCTAGCAAACGAACATGATTTAGAAATAAATCAAATGGATGTCAAGACGGCATTTTTAAATGGACACATTCAGCATGACATCTATATGTCACAACCAGAAGGATTTATTGACCCAGACCACCTGGAATATGTTGCAAACTCAGAAACAGCTAGCTACCCCCTCTTGAATTTTTTTTTTGTATTTCAAGTATATTTAAGTGAAAATATCATTTTCTGATAAGGTTAAGTGAAAGAAAATCAACTGTCGAAAAAAAAATTCGCAAAGTCATTAATTACGCTAATTAACCAATATGGCGGCCGCTAATTACTTGTTATCGTAAACATCATATCTGAAGAACCATGCATCAGATTTTAATGAATGATATATTTTTGAAAAGCTTACAACCTGATCTAGTGCTTGACATTTTTCAAATTTTGATGAATCTTTTCAAAAAAAAATTTTGAGCCAAAACAATTAGTTCCAAAGTTAATTAACAAATTTTTCAGCAAATTTACTAATAATTCATAAATGATAAAAAATATTAAAATTTGAAGATTGTCAGGCACTAGATAATGTTACAATGAGTGAGTATGCCAAATTTCAACCTTCTACAACAAATATCTACAAAATTACAGTGTCACAAATATTGCCTGTACATGCAAAATGACATAATAGAGAAAACTGAATCTAAGTTTTTGCTTATATTGTTCTTACTTTGTGAAGCCTTAAAAGCTTCCTGCCTCATATGTAACACCTTCCTTATCTTCAGCATTGTCTGTATACTTTTTTCTGAGGTGTCTCAATTTTCTTCTTCCTTTCACCTTCTCAGAGCTCTTTTTGGCTGACGTTGTGATCCTCGCTCTATCACAGTCTTGTGCACCTTTACGAGTGAAGAAGCCAGGCTTTATATTTAAGTCTTCAAAAATTTTAAGGAAGGAAATGTCCCCATCATTAAATTTTAAAACAGCTAGATATGTCCCAAGGGCTATTGTTTCCTGTTCCACAAAAGTAGACTTTGTACATCTGTCCCAGATGACTCCATTTAATCATTCGTTAGTATTTTGTGTCAAACCATGAGTGCATTTGCTCAAGAGCACAGGGTTGGCCAAATCCTCAAATATTGGCACAATCAGCTCAACAATGGGTGTGGGAATACCACTCTTATGTTGGTATGTTTGGCTGTCTCTTTGGTAACCACACCAGCTGTCCTCTCCTTTCAGGCAAAGATGATGCTGTGGATTAGTTTTTGTTGAGGCGACATGAAACAGAGATGCTTTAATAGCCTTAGCCATTTCTTCCACACTGTTAAGATTTTCTCTTATGGCCAGACCATAATAATTCTGCACCACATCTATTTTAGCATCAGTAAGACGACCTTTACCAGATATTCCTTTTCCATCCGAGAGTTTTCTGCCTTTATTGAAGCTTTTAGTTTCCGCAACCTGCTTCCAACTCTCTTCTGTACATGCCCAATACACTCTAATTTGTTGGGTATGCAATCCTCTCCATAAGGTTTTCTTTCCAAGATAGTACTGTAAGTAGCTGAATCTCCATCCCCAAGCATCTCTCTATATCTTAACCCTCTCGTAGCAACTGATCTTCCAAATATCCTTAGTGCACCAGCCATCTCCATGTTGCCAGAGCTCCCCACATGGTTGATTTGGCATTGATGTGTTGCTTTCCATTCTTTGTACTTTGGATCATTTTGTTTCATATTCCACTTAGTACACTGCTGGCACTTGTCTGACAAGATTTCAACATCAAGGCACTTCTTTGTATCAAGAGAAATTGCGGTAACAACTCCATTGTGGGAGGAATATCCTCGTTTTTGCCAAGTGCCATCTATGGAAACTCCACATTCTCCATTATCATTAGCCACCATTTCTTTTACAATCATAGCATTGTTTACCATGCTATCATTAGCACATTGCTTGACAACAGGCAAGAGTTTTTCGTTATGTATTTTCGTGAAGTTGCTACGCCTTGGTGGAGGAGGCATATTCATAACCTTGCTGAAAGTTATCATGGCATTGTGTCCTTTGCCAATCTCCCTAAAAGCCAGGACTGCTCTTACATTGACTTCAAATGATTGGCCTTGCTTCTTTGAAGTATTGAAGCAAAACTTCCAATCACAAGCCACACACTCAATAACAATGTAGTGGGAACACCCATGTTTTTTTCTCATGTCAATATGTGAGTTCGTGGTATCTCCACATTCAGGACATTTCAATATGTTGCTAAACACACCAAATAAAATTGACATATCTATAAAAAGTAAGCCTTCTTGCATGGAGTCTACTTTCCCGATATTGACACCAAATTTTCTTCCTTCAGGGCCAATTTTGGCCCAGGAAGGTCCAACCTCTTTGTCACGAGGTTCGCCATGTTTGCCTTTTTTTGACGTGTTCTTAGGCGAAATTCTAGCCCGTTTTCTCATTCTATCTCTAGTGTTTCCCATTTATTTTATAAACCAAGTAACAAAAAGAATTATTGAGAAACAAGAACAGCGACTTTTGAGTTGGTATTTATGAAAAAAACTAAGATTTTTTTTACAATTTCCCAAAGCACGAGCTATCCTAGACTCATCAGAACCATAGAATTAATTGCATTGTCATGGCTCCCCAAAGCAACCCATTAGAGTGCAGACCTCTAAAAGGACTCTAAACATCATACACCACAAGTAGAAAACATAGAAAACCCAATTCAAAGTGATTTTGCACCAAATTTTTGAGCAAATTTTGTATGAAAACGTGTTGCTAAGGCATTGCTATGGACTAAATATTCAAACAAGGTTACTTTGAACGCTTTTTTCTCAAAGAAAGTATATTTTCTGAGAAGATCAACCAAGTAGACATAAAGTACAGAGGTTTAGGTACTTTAAATAAGCGGCAAAATTTTTTTGAGAAAATCTCAAAAAATCAGTTTTCAAGAGGGGATGACCACCTTAGCAATCCGCAAGATGTTGGAGTAAAACACTTGATAGCTGTTTAACGAAGGACGGTTATCGTAGAAATGGCGCAGATAGTTGCATTTACGTCAAATCCATGAAGAATGATGATGGATTCATAAAATTCATGATTTTGGCAGTATACGTTGATGATAATATTCCAGTGTCAAACGATGTTGACATGTTAAACAAAGAAAAAGCGATGTTATGTAAGCATTTTGAGATGACAGATCAAGGAGAGATTCATTTCGTGCTTGGAATGACAATTAAACGAGACCGAGAAGCCAAGACGATGTACATCAATCAAGAAAAGTACATGGAAAGCGTGAATCGTTTTGGAATGACAAATTCGAAACCTGTTTCTACACGTCTTGAGAGCGGAATGACCTTTCACAAACGAACAGAAGAAGAAGAAGAATTTGATAAAATCTGTACCAGAAAGCAATAGGATGCTTGACGTATATCTCAACAGCGACACGACCAGATATATCAGCAGCAGTTGTTATCCTATCTTCATTTTTGTCAGATCCAAGTAAGCAACATTGGATGGGAGTCAAATGGGTACTGGGATACATTAAAGGAACGTTAACCCATATGCAGGAGATATTGATATGCGAAGATCAACCTCAGGTTATGTGTTTAAATTTGGAAATTGCACCGTAAGTTGGAGTAGTAAGAAGCAAGCAAGTGTGACAAAATCAAGCACAGAAGCAGAGTACGTAGCATTAAGCAAAGCAACACAAGAAGCAATGTGGATGAGAAGATTACTATCAGATTTTGGATGTAAGGCAGAAGAACCTACCATGTATGAAGACAACCAAAGTGCAATTGAAATCTCAAAACACCCCAGATTTCAAAACAGGACAAAGCACATAGATGTTACATTTCATTTTATCAGAGAGAAGGTATTATCGAACGAAGTTAAAGTTGTTTATTGCCCAACAGAGCACATGATGGCAGATATCATGACTTAAGGACTAACCAAAGAAAGATTCCAGAGACAAAGGAACATGCTTAATGTTTGTTAATAGTTAAGTAATCAAACCAGTTAATATTAATTTCATAGTGGACAGAGTTCAAAGATAAAATAATTATTACATGGGAGTGTTAAAGTACTAATAATTCTTTTATTTTGATTGGTCCATAACAACATCATGTGACTCACAAACACATTGTCTCTTCTCTTGTTCTTTTTCTTTTCTGTATCGTGTATATTTGTATAGAGTTTGTATTAAGTAAAATAAAGTTTTCTTAACATGACAGACTGGTTGAAAAGCTTCAATGTAGTATATTCCTCATGAAAAAATTAAATATAGATAACATGGTAAATGTTTTTGGCAAGTGCAACTACAGGTAAATGCATTTTTTTTTCTTACAGCACAACTCACCCCTTTCCAGTTTATAACATTAATCTCCACTTGAGATGAATAGACTGAGGCAAGGATTACAGCATGCGTTGTCATTTTATTTTGCAATGATCTTACTGCATCAGGCCATGCTTCTTGTATTTTCTCTAGTGCAGGGAAATCAGCATGAGACAAGAAATTGGCAAGGTTTGTCAGCACAATTTCTCCAGTCTATATATAGTGATGGGAAAATGACAGCAGTTAAATGTTATTCAATACACAGCCTTTTCTCTTGGCTTAACTTGAAAAAATTGTTTAGTAATAAGGCAAGTTAAATATCCATGACCATGTGAATATAGTGTATATATCATACAAATCTCAAAATCTGAACCAATTGTTTTCTCGAATATATTTTTCTTACTAATTAAAGTAGAAAAAGAGGAACAAATCTAATATTTTAAGGAAATAGCATAGCAATCAACCATACCTCGTTTTTGATGGGAAGCTATTGATTCTCTAGCATGTAGTATTTTGTCATATTGACGAACATACTTTCGTCTATCTTTAAAAATTCCCTGTGACTATTTGACCGGCAGCCGGTCAGGTAGCAAAATGCACTATTTGTCCGGCAGTGGCAATTGTGAGCCATTCTTAATTTTATGGCAGTGGTAATTCACTTGAAATGCCAAGTATTTCATGTTCTTCCAACAGCGGGAAGTTTTCCAATTGTGGGAAATTCAAATTGCACGTGTTGCTTGAGTGTATAGCTGGAGCTGTAAATTTTAAAAATACTTGGAAAACGAGATACTAGAACAACAGTGGAGAAGATTTGTTGAATAGTCACTGAATATGGAAAGGTACATACGGCAAAACCAAAAAGGCACTCTGTGTGTGCGTGCATTTTGAATGTATTAGCCTCAATATACATATTCACGAAAATAAAATGGCCTGCATATAAATACTGATTCATCGTTTATGCATACAAGGGCACCGTTTTAAATTGGGCAATACATTCATACGTTCCCTGTCATGTCAAATTCTAGTTCCCTTGACCAATGATTAGGCTTCACCAAAAAGAACTAAGGTCAGGGATTGCTCCAGGTAAGTAACCCTGTTGGGGTATGATACTTTTTAAATATAAGTGGCTACAAGGTATTGCATGCATGCATATTTATACTTAACGCATAATTATTCCCCAATAGGACTGCAATAGAGAATAACAAGGCAATTTCATGTGGACAGTAATCTTAAGGTACTGTATATCTCCATGTGTACATACAGACTGCAATAGGAAGGTTCATGAAAGAGATATTGCAACTTGCCAGATAATTGATTTTGCTTGGATATGCAGGGTATTTTAATAGCAGAAATACAACCAATGGTGAAGACACCAGATAGCACAATAATGGAACAGTATTTATCTCATGTTTACAAAATAATGTTGGGTATGATAGTTGTGTTCATGCTGCTTTTGGCAGCACGCTGTTTACTGTTACACTGATCACAATATGCAAAAGACATGCAAAAATAGTACATAGGAAACACAAGGTTTTCTCTTTAGACGTGGAATTTTTATTGTATTTTCACATATTTTTTATGACACAAATTCCACTTACTTTATTGCATATCAATATTACAATATTATATATCATTAGTAACAATTACCCATTTTCAGGATATTATCACTAGCAATACATTTCACTCCACCACCAGAATTGCAACATTGAACATCTGCTTCCCCCAAGTTGTCCCGACAGGACCAACAAGTCTTCATTGTCATGCCCTCGAGAAGAAGGCTGATGTATCAACTTTAACAACTAACCCATTGGAATCAAGTTTTCATGAGATGATTGGAACATTTAGATGGGAAATTACCCAGCAGTATCATGTAACCTGGGGGGATTTGATGAAATGTCTTTGCAAAGTTTAGTAAATGTACATAAGCTTTGTAGTGTTTCTGCTCAGGTGAGAGAAGAAATGGAGTGGTGAAACGAAGATTTGAAATATCCTGATTCTGGCAGTGCAGTGCCAAAAGAAGATTTGCACATCTTTAAACAACTTTGAATGGAGAAACCTGATGGGAATTGTGTATTTGAAAGTAATAGAAGCATACTTGCCTCAGATCTTGCTACTGTAGTTGGAACCAGGTGGCTTCATTATGGCATTCTTTCCTGTATTGTTAAACTGCTGTAGTAGGAGAACTCCAAAACATGTACATTTTTACTAAATGAATTACTCCTGATGGATAATGAGACTCTCCAGAAGCAAGTTTCAAAAATTGTACAAAGCAAACCAAGCAGTCTTACTTTTATTTCTCCAGTGGAAAAGTCTAAAGAGGTGTTTTTCAGTTCATCAAAAAGAAAGGGCTGTCATTAGACAATGACATATGTTGATTTGATATCCAACATGAGGTTCTATTGTGACACACTTGGTTGGAGCCCCCCTATCCATTTAAAAAAAGAAATTAACCAAGTATTAGATGCCATCGATGACATCCACTGTCTATAAAAGAAACCATTCAAGAAGTACTTCAATTGTTATGAACCATCATCAACCTACAGTGGGTGGACAAAAAAAAGTGGCCTCTCTAGGCCCTTACAAAATTCAGGAAATCCAAGACCAATCTAGAAACACCCATGGTACTAACCAGATATTTGAAACTTCTTGCTTTATGTTTAGCATCAATGCTATGTTTGAACTGTTGTAAAATTTTCAGATTGGTACATACAAAAAACCCCGTTTTTTGATGGGGGGCCACATTTTTTGTCCACCTACTGTATGCTAACCATCACAATTGTTCCTCAAAATGCTTCAAGAACTTTCCTTTTCAAACATGTGGCAACGTATGTGGGGTCATTGTAACTATCTTAGCTGTGGTCGCTCAAAAGGTGCCCAAGATCTGGCAGAGTGTAATACTTTCCCAAAACTACTGCATCCCTTCTGGTTTGAGGTGGTTGCTAGAGCCAACAACATACTCAGATTATCTGCATGAAGTGTTATCTCTTGGCTAGTCAAAGGATAGATCAATGTTGCTTTTATTGAAAATTTTTAGGAAAGTTTGTAAACCAGAAGAAATGAAGCTGTCCAGAAAGCAGAAGAATCTGTGAAATGTTTGTGCATATCACAATTTGTCAAGAAAACACAGGACTCCTTGACCAGTTCACGTTCGCCTGTTCTGAAAATCGTGGAAGACACACAGCATTTCATGGTAAGTCTGCCCGTTCTTGAAATTGTGGAGGACTCTCAGCATTCTATGGCCCATACGCATGTTCTCGATGATGACGAAATGCAGCATACCGTTACTGGCATGCCTGTTCCAGCAGACGTTGAGGAAACGCAACCTTCCCTATCAGTTCTGCCTATTTCTGACAACCAGGAAGACTGGCAATTGAAAGATAGAGGTTAAGGCCGAGAACAAGGAGACATGCAAATTCACAGTAGAAGGGCTATTCACCAGCTTAAATGAACTAGATGAAGCAATCAAGCAGTACAAATCTCGTAATTTTTGTCAGCTGTGAAAGAGAGAAGCCAGAACACTAGACGCTGCTTTTAAGAGTTCCAAAAAGTCAAAAACGCAAACAAGAGTTTGAAATACTTCTTAGTCAACCTGTCCTGCAAATTTGGAGGAAAAGCTCCAAGGCAGCACGAAAAAACATCAAGATCTTCCTTTTGAAATTTACCTGTCGCTTTCCCAAGATGGACAAGCGTTGGAAGTTGTCAAGGTGAATGATGATCACAACCATCAAACATCACGTGAACTGTACAACCATTTCCCTCGACAACGGCGTCTTGATGGACAGGATAATGAAGAAGTAAAAGAGGCTATTTGTCTGAAAGCCAATGCAAAGCTTATCCAGTAAAAGGTTGAAAAAGCAAGTGGTCGTCGTATAACCATGAAGGACATGCAAAGCCTACAAACCCAAGCCAGAAAGGAACATAATAGCAATGAACTAGATGCTGTTGTCCCCTTTTTGCAGAAAGATCCTAATTCTACAGTTGAAGTTACAGTAGACAAGGATGACGAATTCAAGTGCCTATTTTACCAGGATGAGAAAATGAAGACTGTTTTTGCAATGCTTCCAGAGCTACTTATGGTTGATGCGACATACAAGTTACTCGACATGAAAATACCAGTATATGTTCTCTTAACCATTGATGGCCATGGTTTGAGTGAAATAGTTGGACTATTCATTGTTGCTGAGAAAACAGGTGTAACCATTGAATCTGTGGTAGAATGCTTCAAGAAGCATAATTCAGCGTGGGTGAAGATGAAAGTTGTCATATCAGGTAAAGATTTTACCAAAAGAAACGTGTTCAGCAAGTGTTTTCCTGGTGTAGTCTGTCAAATTTGCCTGTTTCATATATTGAGAACATTCAGAAGAGAGATCACTACAAATAAAACGGGCATTACATCTGGTGAGAAAAATATATGTCTAGAAATTTTGACAAAAATTACCTATTCAAGATCATCTGAAGAATACCAACTTAACTTGGCTATGCGGAAATCCACTGAAGTTGATTCTGTTGTATCCTACTTTTTGGATAACTGGGATCCAATTAAAGAGGAATGGGTACTTTGTTTTAGAGATACTGCCTTCAACTTGGGTGAGACAGCCAAAAACCATCTTGAGAGCATCAACCACCAAACACGTAGAATATTGTAGTACACATGATTGTGTAAGAACAGTGATGCCAGAAAAAGGTTCATCTATAAAGTTAAAAACCATCAACATATGATTCAAGTGCCATTTAAGATATATGCAGATTTTGAGTGTATTACAAAACCTATAGAAA
>JAODVQ020062853.1:1440-18516 GCA_025400075.2 Phenganax stokvisi
AGGTCGCTTCATTCTTGCACGGAGAAGACGAGCATTCGTCAATCCCTAAAGACAAACAGTATTCGTAAACGTGCAAAGCCCCTTTTCCACTAGGCGAAACTTTCCGTGCAGAAATAAATCTACCAAACTGATTGGCTAGCAATATATTTTGCCGCGAAAAAGTCTTAAGCGCACCAATCACGTTACTAGATTAATAAACGGGTAATATAACTACTGCCTACATACAAGTCTTATACAAATGTTGAAAGAGTACCAGTGATTGTCAGAAACAGCATGGAAACCAGTTCTAATCCTAATGACTAACCATCATGGCACCTTGCTCCCGTGTATCCTTTGTGACAAGAACAAGAGAAATTGCCTCCAGGCAACGAGTGACAGTCGCCATGGTCTCCACAGACGTTCGACGGCACTAGAGTCTTGTTGTTACCACCTGACGACAGAGGCAGGAAGCAAACGTTGATTTCTGGGAGACACAAGACACTATACGTTAATAACAGTTGAAATATAACATCAGTCCACTGACTCGATTACTACTAACTCGTGAGATACAAGAGAAAGCCAAGGTGGTGGAAATTGAATAAGTGTAGTAACCTATTTTCAGTCTCCAGCGCAAAAAAGTTGATATAGTAAAAGAGGTTACCACTCCAGACACATATTTAGTCCATATGGAACCCAAACTCACCATGCTCGCAATATTTTCCCTTGGTACCAGGCAAGCAGTGACATCTGAATGTGTTTAAACCAGTCTCACATGAAGCATTATTCTTACAAGGATTTGGTAAACACTTATTAATTTTCTTTTCGCATCTCTCACCCTCGTACCCAGGAATACAGTAACAAGACGCGGCCAGGTCGCCTAAAATGCAAAGATTCAACGTCGTTTTCTCATAAAAACTACAAGTTGAGCACCTTTTGCTGTCATCCTATAGTATCACTTGGTGAAACCCACTGCTATTCCTCGAAAAGTTCGTGTTGCACTCACCATTGACACAAGTACCGCCATTCAAACACAACGTGACATCGCAGTGCTGTATCTTCGCCTCGCAATACACGCCGGTATATCCGGGTGCACAACTACAAGTGAAGCCGCTGTCCATAGGATTGCAGACGCCACCATGCATGCAAAGTCTTGCTTTACAAGGATCAATCTTTATTTCGCAATTTGAGCCCGTGAACTGTGCCGTGCAGTTGCACCTATAGCCGTTGGACACGTCTAAGCACACGCCTGCGTTTTGACAAGGATTGCTGTCGCATCTTTGGATAGCGGTCTCGCAATGAATACCAGTAAAGTCAACGCTGTAGAGACAGAAGAAAGTCAGAGAGGTATAATGAAAGATCTGTTGTATGTCTGTACTTGAAAACGACCGTGGCCTTATTATATCTTGCGACCGTATGAAAACCTGATTCAGGAAGAAAACTTCTACGCTATTCAAATCATCAACCATAATAAGCACAGAATATTCAAAGCTGTCACACTTACCTGCAAGCACATGTGTAGTTTGTCAAACCATCTTCGCACAATCCGCCATTCTTACACGGGTTCCCCGTGGCGCAATAATCAATATCGTGATCACAATTCAAACCTGTAAAACCGGCTTGACAATGGCATTTGTAGCTGCCAATCACGTCCTCGCAAGTAGCATTTGGATGACAGGGGTCTGGTGCACATTCATTGATATCCAGCTCGCAACGTGGTCCATTGTAGCCATGACGACAAACGCATTCGAAACCGCCGACACGATCCATACATACTCCATGACTTGAGCAAGAGTTATTGTCGCAATCATCAACGTCTGCTTCACACAGGGCACCCGTGTAGCCGTGCAGACATAAACATTTGGTCGTGTTGTGTTCGGAGATGCACGTAGAACCATGTTTGCACTGGTTATTTAAAATACATGGATCAAGGGATGAGTCCACTTTCTTACTGCAGTTCGTGCCATAATACGTCATGTCACAATCACAACGGTAGTCATTCGTCAAATCAGTGCACCGTCCATGAACACATGGCTGAGACTTGCATTCATTGGTCATATTCGCGCAACGTGGGCCCTGGTAACCAGTTGCGCACACGCAACTGTAACCATGGATACCATCGACACAAGTGGCATTATTGAGACAAGGTGAACTCGAACAATCATCAATGTCTTCTTCACAGTTCTTACCGGTAAATCCAGGCGGGCACTGGCAATCGTAGTCGTTCACCAAGTCTGTACATTTGCCGCCATTTAAACATTGACCTTTGCATTCGTCCACATCTAGTAGAGGAAAATGGGCAAGTGGTAAAAAAAGTCACAGACAAGTTTAAATGAGTGAGCTAAGCGACAAAACAAAACTGGTCAACCCTAAATAGTAACATTGCCTAGAATCAACAAAGTACAGACGCCATATTGGATGACAAAATACCTTACTATTTAAATTTCATCTAACATGTCAAAAATTTCTTTCTATTTTAAAATCCTGGTGATTATCTGCACACCATAGCTAGTCACAAACATTGAGCTAAAATTGCAAGCAGCGCTTAGACCTACTTTCATTACAAGTCTTTCCTTTCCAACCAGGTTGACAAACGCAACTGAAATCTTTTTGTAAGTCCTCACATTTCGTAGCGTGGACACACGGCTTGGGAGAACAATAATCTATGTCTGAAAGAAGATATTAATCATTGCCTTAGTCCTACTTCTGCAATTCGAGAAAGTACTTTCCAGACATGTAATCTTGTTCAATGGTTAATCTTGTCAGCCCTTAAAGATAAACGAGCAAGTGAACTCGTCAGGACAAGGAAATTCGCTCGCCTGTATGAAGCTTCAAATATATAAGAACACGTCAAAATCACATCTAGAACATGACTTACCTATCTCACAGTACTTCCCAGTCCATCCAGGCGCGCACTTGCATTCATACCCGTTGACCTTATCTTGACAATCTCCACCATTTTGGCAAATATTGCTCTTACAGTCGTCCGTGTCTTGATATAAATAAGAATACTAAATATATTATCAAACGCAGACAAACAGCTGACAACGGATAAAATACTTACTTCTTTCACAATCTCTGCCCTCCCAACCTAAGGCACACTGACATGCGTAGTTGTTTTCAAGATTTTGGCAACTTCCGTTGTTTTGACACGGAGAAGACAAGCACTCGTCTATATCTAGAAAAATACAGGAATTTAAAATTTAACTAAATCAACTACATTTATGCCAGATATCTTTATCAGTTCCAGACTGCCCCCCTAACAACGCAGAAACAATCATCTCTTACTGATTCATTGCTACCACATACTAAAACTAAACTACCAATATTGCAACATCTGTTCGAAAGTGTTCTTCCTAAGGATCCATTCGGAGCAATTTCTTACAGCAGCAGCGTTACAACAAGAGAATATATGAGTACTTGGAGAGAACCTGTGATCTTAAACACGGGGAGATACTTCACCAATAAGGTTACGCTTTCGCGAGACCGACTTCGCGCACTCACAACACCGAATTCAACCATTTTTCGGCAATGTTAATCCTTCAAACACTTTAGAACAAATGTATTTGCTGAATTCTGTTCTGTTATAGTAATTTTAAACTCTAAAGTTGTCTTTGAATAGGTGAGTTTGATGTCGTATCTGTGCAGACCAGTTTCGTGTAAACATAGCCAAACCCACCTTGTTCACAGTTTTTTCCAGTGTAGCCGGGAGTGCAGATACAACTGTACTCGCCTGGGCCTGAGTTTATGCAAGTTCCTTGACCTTTACACCACGACGAGCGAGAACACATTTGTAAATCTGAAACACAGACATTTTTCAATAAGACAAAAAAAACAAACGCTTTAGATGTCAATTTTTATGAACACCTCAAAAAAATGAAGTATGATTGAACATAGCAACTTTGTAACCTTTATCACAAAAAGTTCCGCCCCATGAATCTCTGCAATGACATTCCCAGGGTTCCGTACACGTGCCATTTTTACAGTTAGGATGTGGTTTGCACTGGTTACACAGGGGACCCTCCCATCCATGCTGACATCTGCATTCATTCGGCTGTCTACACCAGCCATGATCTTCATCACACCCTACCTTGCATATTGCTGCGAGAAAATAAATAACACGTTTTCAACTCAAGTTTTTCATCAAATTTCACAACAAGTCTTATAACTGACTCCGAGAACAACTGTGAGATTTTCTTGTCGCAAATTAATCAACCAGCTACTGTCAGCAACCTTCATCATTGTCTTGTTCTAACATCATGAATGAACAGAAGCGAAAAAAAATTTTGAAAGAAAAAGTTTGTAGGAGAAAAGCAAGTGTCTTGTAGTAGCGTTCGTTGTCAAATGTAAATCGATTTTTATTGCGAACATTATACCTTTAGAACACTCTGGTCCAGTCCACCCAGCCATACACACTCGCTCGCCATGGCTATTACACTGGTAATGCGCAAAGCGATCATTTCTTGACTTGCAATGCGTCCTACATTGAGGACCATAGTAGTCAGAGTCGCAAACCACGCGATATTCGTACTTGATTGTGGCTGTTGGACCATTGTGAGTCCGCTTCTCCCATTTAAGACTGGGCGCTAGTTGACTCTGAAGTGTATCACGTTCTATGAGTTCTCGAGTTTCTGAAATAGACGAAGGTAATATACTTAATCTTTCCAACTACATCCCTGTCTGTTAGAGCCGTTTTTGGCGTCGAATTCAGCATGCGGTGCTCCTAATACAAATCAGCGCAAACGAAAATTTCACTTGTTGCACAAGCCTGGGAACAAGGTTGCATTTGTTTGGCGAATGAAAAATGCGACCTTTGAAACTAGCATTCAAAAAGCTGATATGATTGGCTTTTGAACAACACTTTTTGTCAGGGGAAAATCGCACCTAGTTTTCATTGCACTCACGGGGAAATGAAAGTTGTGAAAACTTGTGAAAGAAACTATGCTCCTGTGTACAAGGCTTAACTGGGCTTAACCTACTGTGATGCTGAAATTGAAAACAGCAGGCTACGTTAAGGTAACACAAAATAATTTCTCATGAAAAATTGGCAAGCTGAGTACACATTTTTTTAAATAAAATATTTTTTTGGCAAACAGAAGTATATAATTATAAGCACATGCGTTTCAACGAAATGCTCGTCGCCAATATATCAATCAACATATTTTGATATATTCTTTTCAGAAAAACAAGTAACTCAATACAGTATGACAAAAAAAAATCGAGATATAATTAGTCTACTCATGTGCCAGACAATCAGACGGTTGAGGCAGAGCTATGTGGTAAATTTGGCAATGTAAAAAATTTTTTTCATAAACCTCAAATTATTCGAAAATAAAATTCCATTAAATTCACAATGAAGAAGTCAGATTGTAGAAGTACTACAAATCTACAAACAGGCTAGCTCTCTTAAATGATAGGTTACTAAATACAGATAAATGATAAAATGTCATTAAATCTTAAGTGCTTCTGTTGTGCTACCAAAATTGGTTTGATAATTGAGCAGCAATGTTGATGTACAAAATCGATGTTTCCTGGATAAATGAACATTGTTGTCTAATTATGGCAGACTATTTTACTCTTTAAAGCCAGACGATTTTACTTATCAATAAGAAAAGCAGATCTTGGGCTTGAACTGAGAATATTCTGCGAGTTGCCCCCTTTCAAGCCAAATACGGGCATTGCAACAAGTACCAGGAGTTTTAGAAAAACAAAAAAAAACTAGTTTAAAAGATATTGAGTGGGTACGCCAAAAGACGCCGAAATTAGTTATTGTAAACCGCGCTGGCCTAGTTGAACACAGTCATATGTGGGTTCCTGTTTACAAGACAAAATGAATTTTAAATGTATTCGAGAATAGGCGTTTATCATAGAGCGTTTATTAGAGTGAATTAGAGCAAAGAGAAAGAGGCATGGACGAGCACCTTATGAATAATGGGATTTAAAACTTTTAAATGAAACAAAAAAATTATTTTATCAGGCTGAAATCTTTTGCTTGCACAAAAACTATCTTTAGCGTAATGACGCAATCATTGCGTCAGAACATGGTTTTGAAAAACGCTAAATATCATCAATTCCATTTATTTTTCCTTCGAAACAGTTAATGGCGACGCTCAAGCACTTCGGGTTAATTATTCCACATAATTAGCTTATACACGCAAAACCTATAGACTCATTTTCTCCTCCGATAGCATGTCGCGTTATTAATTTCTCATGACCATAAACAGTAAGAATATGTCAAAATTGTTGCATACATTTGAATATATTGTTTCAGAAAACAATAAAAACACAAGACAAAGTTGTCTAACTTTTACGGGTAAAATTTGTTTAAAAATGCTCATTACTCTTGCATTCCATAGAAATAACATCAATAAGTGTACGAAACGATAAAGCCGAAAGTGCAAATGGTATAATTTGGTCTTATGTATGTGTGAAATTGAGTTACTTTCAGACATACTTCATTCTTTGATATTGTTATTGTGACCCTGGTTACAGAGTGACTCATGAACTTCCTAAATATTTAATCATTTCTTGCCAAGTAACCGGTAAAAACATCTTGCAGGTTTAAACATGCGGTTATTTCGCCTCTTCTCTTACGAAAATGATTCATATTTTATAACATTACGTCTATATCAGCCCGCTCCGAAACTTCCACATTTCTGACGTCAAAAATTAGTGGACAATTCAACTTAGATGTAACTGACAAATAAGCCTTCTACAACCGAAAAAAATGTTTGCATATAAACATGATTAATGATACAAAAATAGAATTTGACGGAACTGAACGTAAGACAGAAAAAATCCTGAAGAACACAATTTGGTTCAAATTCTCCACCACATAAAAATCAAATCGAAATCGTCCTTAAAATTCGACCAAAAGCCCAAAACGATATTACAAGTAGAAAGACTCCTCCTAATCCTATGATAAAATTTTTTCCATGCTAACAGGTCTTTAGCTGAAAAACGAAACGGTGGACTTTTTCATCATAAAATATCATCGTGACTGGATGATTTTTCAAATTGACAGTTGAACTTTGGAACACAGAAGGAAGAAAAAACAAAATAGTTAAAATATTTTTCGAAGCATAGTCACAGTCATTGCATGATGATACGATTTTGGTAACATGACTAATGTCCTCGTTCTCTCTTCTTGTTTATCTTTATTTAAACTTGTGTGCCCAGTGAAGAAATAGTCAATGAAAATCTGGTTTGAACATTTGACCGAAGTTATTGTTTTGTCTTTTTGCTTATAGAAAATAGCGAAAAATAAGACTATGAGGTTCTCGACCGCCTCTGTTTCATCTATCTCGAAGTCGTCCATGTGTTTACCTGGTGTAGTTTCATTGTCTTTGTCCCAAGCTTCCAAGATAAGATTGAATTTAATCTGAAACAAAGATAGAAGACCTATTAGCAGAGAGAAAGGATTATATCTTTTGATCATAATAACATAAAGACACTATTGAGACATAGGAGAAAAAATTTTAGGTGGTTTGGAGCTAAAAAAAAAACCAAAAATGGAAAGGCTTTCAGTAATAAATAAGCAAAAATACGACGGACTGCCATTGAGAATTACGCTCAGCAAGCATACAACGAAATAGGAACCTGACGCACTTTGTTTCCAATCAAGTTTGATTTGCGTACAGATGCGATTAAATATACAAACTGTTTTTTCACAGCGTGATTGTCTTCAATCCGCAGTGCCAATGAGTAGGCTGTATAGTTTAATAAATTGCGGCGAAGTCGTTTTAAAAGGATTAAAAGATAATGATATTTACATTATGTCAAAATATCAAAATGAAATTCATTTGTCACAGTGCTGCAAGTTATGTTGCAAGTCGTTGATTGACAGGCTAATACGAGAAATGATACAGGCGCTTAGGTTACAAGTTTGAACAATCAAATTTACACCAACGCGTCGCTTTCCAGATTTACAAGTCTGAGCTTTTCAACTAAACCCATCAGTCTAGTCATTAAGAAGAACAATCTGGAACTTTGAAGGCACGCCTGGATTCTGAGGAATTTTGAACACACCCGGTGTTAGTAGAGATAGTAGCTATACTTCAAGAGGAAACTTTGTTTTCTCCTGTTGTAACACTCGATCAATAAACATTGACTAAGCATTGACTTCTACTGGAACTCTAGGGATAATAGTTTAGAACCGGTGCAACTATCCAGGATAAGAATTATAGTTAGTTCAGTAACACTGGATTACTAGGAAATGACTCTGAATGAATCTCTAGGTAGAACACTTTAGAGCTGACAAAACTATCTGGCGTGCTCAAAGTTCTTTACCAAGAACGTCTTCAAATATTTTAACGTCATTAATTAGCGACAAATTCCCCTCATAAAGTTAACAAGGCGGGTCAAAGTTTAAGAAATCTCAAGACATGGTATTTTCCCATGCTCAAAAAAATTTTTGGTCGAGAATTTCAGAACTATAATTAGACTTTCGCATACATGCGCCTAACCCTCTCATTTAGAAGTCAAAAATAAGGCAAGATTATTGCAACACAACAGCAAAAGCAGAAGACAAGCGAGCAAACATTGTCGATAAAGAGTGGCACAAGCAATACACCAAAGTTTCAAGGACACAAAATATCTTCATCAAACGTGTTTTTCAACGATTTTTTAAATCTTTCCATTTATAAACAGTGTCACACAACAATGTCGCAACAGTGGGCGCAGCAGTCTTAAATATACGAACAAAGAAACTGGCGGCATAGATTTATAAACCGAAAGAAGTCTATAGAGGAAATTGCCATTACATTTATTTCATCACCGCAAAACTTTGCCTTTCAATTTGAAACGAAATTTTGCTTCCATTCGCCCCGTAAATAGCGTGATTATTAAACGCGCGTAATTAGGCGTACCTCATTAGAATAATTTGCGCTTAATGGTAGCCAAACGCTGGGTTGTTTACGTTTGTAATGTTCGCAGTCGAACTGGCAGGAAAATAGCGAGGTTAGTTAACAATCGCAAGGCTCGTACGCCGCTGTGACTGAAGAAAGATGAATAGCCTTGGTTTGATGAGCTTTGACAGATTGTTGTCGTTTATGAGTCAAGCGTCGAGCAACGAGAAAAATTTGATAACCACCATTTAAAACTGGTTTCGAAATACAAAACGACCGACCGCGTAGCTCAAGGGCTAGAGCCTCGGATTTTAACACCAAAATCCACCATGCCGAGTGGATATCACTCGAACAAAGTATGTTTTACTCGCCTAACATAAAAATTACCAGCAGGAAAACGTAAAAAATATGAAGGATTTTCATGCGTAATGCTTGTTCCGAAGTGAAACTACTATCTTTGTCTCGAAATTTAATCCTCGAAACTCGCAGTACAATGCACGAAGCTCGAGATCAGATAATCAAATACGTATTCCGGATAGACAATAGGAAGTAGGCAATCACGTATTGATAGAGAACACTTTTTGTTTTCTTTTCATGCTTATATTCATCAGTATGTTTATTTTACAAGTACCATTGCGTGCAGAAATAATTATATGAAAAAAAAGTCATGGAAGTTTTGAACTGTTTATAAGATGCGTTTCAAAGTAGGAGAAAAAATAATATTAAAATAAAGCCGACTAGATTTAAAGGTTTGCAAGCTTTCGCGCACCAAATAGGAAGATATTCTCAGGTAGTATCTATGAAAAGACAAACACGTATTCAAGGCAGTTTTGCTTCGTAAATGCTGCGTTTCCTGGCCGAGAAATCCAGTTATAAACGACGTGTAGCTCAGCATAATTTTCGCAACGGACGCTTTTAAGTTACGCGTTTACGCACGTCCAAGTTCAAATCGTAATAAAACGAGCAACTTCAAGAAGAATTGTTTGGAGTTTTAAGTAATTACGGGTTTATTTGTTCGCGTACTATTTAAAAACTATAAAATTTTGAAGGACTTCGAATTATAGCTACGTGCGTGTCAATAACGGGAAACTGAAAAGCAGCCTTGATGAAGGCGAACATTGGATCTGTATGTTCTTGGTCTGCCATCACTAGTAAAGACACGCGCAACAAAGATAGTGCGCAACAGATACAAGCAAGAGATTGCTAAGTGCACTTCTTTCCGGATTAATTAGACATGCGTACAACTTGAAAGGCAATAAAGCATGGATGCACTTGACACACGCGCTAGTTGCCGCGAAATGCAACCATCTGGCACAAGACAAGAGCATGTTGCAATGAATGAAAACAGGAAAGATAAAAACGTGTCCCTTAGCTATCGCAAAACTTGTCCTAGTTTTGCACCCGTATTAGCAGTTCGTATTTTCCGATAAACGTTTGGATGTTTAAGTCTATATCATGTACGCTGTAGGTGCACACTCCTCCCGCTATCGAGACGCGAGTTTCGCATGCAGCTATGGAGACGCTACAAACTTGCACTTTAGTTATTATTTCCTAGTTTCTACCACTCTTAGTGGCGCCAACCTAAGCTTTGGCTAAACTGCCAGCCAGCCTGCAAGGTCTACTCAGAATAATTAACGAGGAAAACTGGAAAAGAAATACAATGCGTTACGTACGCATAGCTGTTGACGTAAAGAATAAGTGATTAAATTTTAGCCTTCAAAGTAAATGGATTTAGTCTGCGGAGGATATTCCGGCGAAAATGCGCCGTTTGTAATGAGTTTTGATTTTCAAAATGTTGTTGTAATAAAGCATGTGCGCGTCTTTGAGAAATATATTGCACGTAAAATTGAGTCATTGTACTTGGATGGCCCCCCTCGTTTGAGTTTAGTGCAATTACCATGCACAATTGAAAAGACTGTCGCTATAACACGTGTCTTGTACACTTCGTAAACAACTTTTTGAAATATTCTCAAGACGAGGCCATAATCTCGTGAGAAACCAGTAAAATACTGAGAGTTGATACAATGTTAGTTACCAAACCTCTGAAAAGACAACTGAATAAACTGTGTCGACTTTTCACGATTTTACTCTCCTAATTGTAATTGTTTATTGAAACGCTGGAGCAACGGATAAGGGCATTAAAGCATCTTACAAATGTATTTAAGAGATTTAAGACTTACACTTTCGGATTAATAGGAGCCTACTTGCTACCACAAACCGCAGCATTTAATACGACTTGCTGGATAACAAAATAGTTTCTATTGCGTTATCCAAAGCATGACGCTCAAGAGCACAGGAGAAATATAAGAATTATACACAGAATAAAATAACACCTCGACAAGGAAAATTTGTCACTAAACATTGACGGAAATTTGCATGCAAAATCATTAAATTTTCAAGAGCTATGAGCGCACTGAAGGCAACATCAGCCATCTGCACGGGAAGAAATATGAGTCGAGTAAACAAGAAAATCCGTTCGCACAAAGAAGACTATTTCGACAATATACCCACTACTAGTTCACAAAACATTTCGAAACTTTCCAAAGTAATAGGGAATAAATTGCTATTTAGAACTACATACCAGCCACCAGAATTTAAAATGCATCGATATAGGGTTTGTAAAGCCAGGATTTGAGCCGTTTAATGTAGCAGTATCCAATATGTGAAACGAGTTGTCCCCTAACACAGGAGTGGTAGCATTCCCCAAAGTACACCCACCATTTTTCTGCACTTCTTTTTGATAATGCTGAAGGCAAACTCTAAAGAACGTGTCGCAATTTCCCGGAGGACAACGTCTTGAACCGTGTATCTTAGACCGAACACCATCACAACATGATCCATCATTTTTTACTCCATCTATATTTTTGATTTCCAGCAAACGCACTTGAAATTGTCCCAATCCGGACACGTTCTGAAAAGATAGAAGTTCTCATGGTAGTAACCATAATACGCGCTATAGATTATTTGACGGCTCCTACTTATCTATCGAACGGCCCTCCTCTAGCAAGGATCATACGAACCTGCAAATAATAGGACGCCAATAATAGTTCAAATATAGCGTAAATAAAGCGGCCGGTTCGAAAGGCCATCGCACTTTCAGGTCATAAAGTACGACTTTCCAGCGGAATATTTTCTACAAACTCGCTACATGTAACATCGATTCACTACTCTGAATGCATTTCAATCAACTGCAGCTTTCAAAGACATGCGTAATTGCCACAGAGTGACGTAACGTTAGTCGCACTTAGAAAATACTTCAAAAATATTGATCAGGATAAAATCGCGTTTGTCTTGCTCCAAACTAAACAGGAGCCCAAATCTTTGCCTATCACGAGATCCACTGTCAAAGTTGAGAAACAAGTAATTTTTTACAGCGGTTTTAAAACCTCACATATTGCTATGGTTACTCCAACATGATGAGTGATTTATAACAACAGAAATTTGCCTCCCAACCAGAATAGTGTCGCACGTTTTCCGAACTTGGGTGCAACCGAAGCTCGCCTGTACACGTTTTCCGAAACCTTATGAGATAGCAGGAGCTTTCGTGTAAATAACGATAGTTTGTTTTACATAATTTTTGGCGGGATTAGTTTCATTGTATGCGCACGTGTCGTTAAGTTGGATAGCTACTCTTGCGCACTAGAGCGGAACAGCTTCGTAAAAAGAAGCCTTAGAATTGCCCATGAAGAGATCTGCTATGTACAATGATTACAACCTTTTATAAAGCTGTCAAATTCGCACTCTGATCTTTATTTAATTGCTCGCTTACTGCACTACCACGCTTTACACGCGTTTCAAATGACATAATCGTTTTAGCGAATGTTGCGGATTTCTCGAAGACAGCACGCTTGTGAATGACAGGGCAGCGACTATAATGAAAGACGCTTATCAAACGCCATGGGGAACGCAAACAGTGCGAATAATGAAAGAAAAAAGTGGAATACTTGAGTCATAGAAAAAACATTTCGATTTCAATTTACACTTGCGAAAGCGTGAAACTTGAGCGACGCCCTCTTATCCATGCATAAGCTCTCCGCCAAAGAAAACAGCAGAGTTCAATTTTATTTTCAAGATTAATGTATTCATAAATGTAACAAATAGCCGTTCGAAATGAGGGCCATGCAAGCATTGCATGATGGCCTAAATATTGATCAAGTCAAACAAAAGGATATCCTGAAAAGAGCAGTAAAATTGAAAACTTCGCTAACGAAATATTGTAAGATACGGAACGTATAGCAAGCGAACTTTACAAAATTTTGCATATTTTTGTATTGCGCGGTCGAAATTGATGTTCTTTTCTCCAAGAAATATATTTTCCACACTTTAAAGCATTTCCGAACCAACTTTTCCTGTTTTACAAACTTTATGATGCTCTTTCCAGCTGCAGTAATATTTTTGTTTAGATGAAGATTTAGTCTATCATGGAATGGGTTCATTTTATTTAACTGTGATTGCATCGGTATTAAATTTAGTAGAAAGTCCGAACTATTGAAAGTAAGCAATAGAAACTGCGTGTGTCTAAATGAAGTTTCTCGTTGGCTTGGGCAAACTTGGAGGCCTTTTTCCCGCAGAAACAAAGCACGAAAGCAGCATTGTCTCAGCACCATCCGCTTCGGCAGCTGTTAATTTCCTACGACTTTCGAACAGTTCGGTTCAGTTGTAATTTTTTCATTTGGAGAGGGCACATTTTGATAAACTGTTTGCTCATCAAGAAGGCTCGAATTTTGCGCAATTTCGCGTCTGCGTTAAGGTAAAACAAAATCATGGTTTGTTGACGCAGAATGTATTCATGCAATTAGTGAAAGACTCTCTAGTTATTCATTACAAAACTATGGCGATGCATAGGGCTATATTAATTGATCTCACAGCTGCTTATGTACGAGAGACAAAGCAACTCCAAAAAAACTGCGCAATTTTTTTCAGCTTGCAACCTTGTACCCTGTTCGTGGGCACGTTAAATGGCTACATCGTAGTCTTTAAAATGCCTTGAATTTGAAATGACTTGATTGTTTGCCTAAAAAACAATTTATCACAGATCAGCTCGGCGCCACATTGGCAGCTGTAATTTACAGTTTTTGTTCAAATTTTAAAATAATCTCGCGTCATTATGAAATGTTTACAATTTTTCTTCATGAGTTTTGCAATCTCGTTTTCCAATAATTTTGCATTAAATTATCAAATCGAAAGCTACAAAATTCTTTTGGGTGAAAAGCTCTAATCTTAAACTATTCAAAATTGTTTTGACTTGCTCGCTTATAGTATGATTTAAACATGAAGTTAGTTTTGCTGAGAGAAACATCTTGCATTTTCACCTCTAGCAGCAGAAAAGCTCCGCATTATTATACTCCACGTGATAAACACATGATTATTTACAATAAAAATGCTTTGCTATTAATGTATTGAATGGAACAACGTCTTCGTCAAAGCGACATAGAATAACGTAGATTTGAAAAGAAAAGACAAAAGCGAAAGGTGAAAAGAGGCGTACAAGAGAAACTGAATGGATGGAAGAAGTGGAAAGGAAACAATATAGAAAGCTACAATGAAAATAAAAGGATAAAAAGAATATGGTGAAGATAAAGAAGGAATGTGGAAAGATATAGAAGAAGCATTGGCAAAAAGATTACAGAAATTCCATAGGATAAGGAAAAAACGTAGATGAAATGGGGAAACTATATGGAGCGACCCTATAAAGAAAAAAAAGTGTCCATTATAGTAAAAACAATGGAAAACGACCGGAATAAAGTTGTTATTCAAAGGTAGCTAAAAATCACGCCTAATATTTCTTTAGACTTGCTCTTGAAACATTAGTAAGGCAAATGCTAAATATTTGTGCACGGTGAGGAAGTCTTAATACATAATAAATCACAGCTTATTTTAGGAGCTTCAATTAAGTTTGCTGTGTTTGCAGGCAATATCCTCATTGACTACACAGGCATTGTCTTAAGGAAAGAATGAAAACAGTTGCACCAAAGCAATAAGATGAGCCAATCAAACACATCGTTAGGAAAATTAAACTGGAGAACACTATTTAAGATGGTGGAAGTTACTAAAGCACGAAACAAGTGATGACTGAACTTAAAAGTTGAAATGAATAAATGCAGCGAGACAAGGAGGTCAATGGTAAGCTTGGAAGGTAACAATAGCGCTCATATGTAGAAGAATATTGTTTACAAAATATGCAAGTGGTTCTATTAGCGCACCACAAGCAGATCTTGTCTTGAAAGGCATAGAGGCAGAAGAATGGTGAATGGATGTGCACCAATGCAAAAACAGCGCACTCAAAACACTTAAAAACATTCGATCGCTACAATGGTGACAAAGTGGAAATTCGACAGAAAAATATGCGAAGTACAATCAACAGAGTCAAAACGATGAGTGCTTTGTCATCCAACGAATTCTCTTGCTCGTGTGTACGAGAAAAAAGGAAAACGAGTAGAGAAAAGGAAAAGACGGGAGTATAAAAGAAAAAAAAACGAAGGAACAAAGCAGAGCAGAAACTGATTAAAACAGCAAGACCTACTTCAATTAAAACAAGAACCGGTGAATTTTGTCATTATTTTGACTGCTTCATTTCTCCTTAAGTGGGCAGGTGCTGACCAAAGCAAAATTAGAAGTGCCGGTCCAATATCCCAGCAGTACTTCACCGTAACGCAGTGAAGCAAGAAATTGACTGGAAATATCTTATAAACAAACACAACAATTTATCAATCCAAATATAGTCGCAGAGCAATTGAGTTAGTCAAGTGACCATGCAATGACAACAAGTATTGACCAAACTTACGTCGACAATGTAACCGCAATATGAGCATGACGACAGCAGATATCCAGTTATCATGACGATCAAGATTTCATTTTTTGCATTACACGTGTAGTATTGTTGTATATAGTGAAAAACATATAAACAAGTAAGAATAGATTTGCTTGCTCCTATAAGGGTATATAAACTTCTGATGTTCACTGCCTTGTGAGGTTTACTGAAATCCACCTCATATTATGCAAATGATGTACAAGCAACACTTCTGCTATAATTAATCTCACCGACCTTCGGCATGGTAAGATTGTGGATGACCACATAATCTCTCGTATATTTGCATTGTACACGTGCATCAGACAAAGAGAGGTGACAAGATGGTCAGTGAAGCAGCAAAACACAAACATTTGAGGATCATAAGTTGATAATGACCTGGATGAAATAACAATTTGTTTTGTCAAAAACACGTGTTTCTAGCGTCACCTATGTCGCAAAATTTTCGCGGTAAAATTCTGAACACGCAAACCAATTCCATGGCCAATACTGCAAAAGGTATTACTTTTTTACAACACTCAATGCAAAAGGACCTCAATGCGAAGCAGTACATCACAATGTGAGTCTTGATGTCGTACAAATGTACACACTTCCATAGAAAAGACTGCAAACTTAATTGGACTAATTGATTTGCATTATCTTGAGACAAGACTGGAAGGTGGGAGATTGGCAGGATGATAATTTTAGCACATGGTTAGAAACACACGCGCTTGGTGATTGCGTGCGTATGCCCAAAACATTTTACCGCCAACTTTGAAACGAACACGTTGACAAGTTTATATAACAGGCTTTCCTTTGCAACAACATGTGAATATTGACAAGAGTCAAGCCGCCTCAAATTCTTTCGGATACTATCAATCGACGTATTTGTCCGAAAAAGTTATTTCAGGTCATAAAAACATGTACCAAAACGTTGAAAATTTTTCGTTATTCATCAGGGTCCCCCTAATGTACCAAATTATCCCAAATTTGGACCAGACATTCACAATCGATATTTATACTCAAAAATGTCATCGTTTGGCCATACAAAGATGTTTTAAAAAATTTCGAACTTTTATGATTATAGTAGACTTTAGCTTCGAATCTATAGATGTTCCCTGTTATGTACTTGTCTTTAAAAATCCTTGAATTTTCAAGTTGCCTTATCCTAAATTTTACATTTTCGATATTTATGCAACCTTAGCTTCCTAATAATACCAAAGAAAGTAGGATCTAAGCCGATTCACAATGAAAACTTGTCACTTTTCGTGAGGAAGTTGAAAATTTTTTCATTTAGTTTTTCACTGATTTTTTAGAAACTAGCAATAGTGCCCCAGACATTACCAGTCAATATATTTGCACAAAAAAGTCATTTTTTGGTCATATAAACACGCATTCGCTATTCATAAGGCACAAGATCTTCCTCTACGGATATTTTTCGAAATTTCCAATAGTGTATCAAGTTGT
>JAODVQ020062957.1:7387-18516 GCA_025400075.2 Phenganax stokvisi
TTTAAGCAAAGGATGAAGAACAGTACTATGTATGAGAGGTAGTGTAGGAAAGCTTTAATGATTGTGAACGTGGGCGCGTCATTTATAGTTGGCCTCGTGGCCAACTAGCAGGCAATTCAACAAAGCTTTGCCCTATAACTGTACAGCTGCATAACCTTTTCACATGCCGAGAGTTATTAGTACTCATGCAAACACTCATCTGTGCACACTCACAGTCCCTCACCCACTCACTGTGTGGACAAGTGGTATTATGGGGTGCATTCATTATCAATGGGATATGTATGCGAACCCTCTACTGTACTGGTTAAAGAAAGTATCCCGGCATATAAGGGCTAAATTTAATAATATGTATTTTACTATTAAGAGAGAACCAAACCAATCAACAATAATGGGACACAGTGAAAAAATGCAATTTTGTTCCATACTAAATTTTAATATAGCCTTTATATACATACTGCTACAATTCCTGTATGTGGTTTCGTCTAGTTAAGTAATTTACACATTACTTATACTTGTAATGAATAAAATATTATATGGTACATATTTCTGGGAGTAAAGTTATATATGGAAGATTGTATATACTGATATGTATGTACAGTATTTAATGGTACTGAATAGTTTCTGAGCCATGTCGACTTGAGTGATATAAAATTACTATTTATGTTAAGAGTATATTGTAGCCCGATGTCTCTGTGTGTATGTATACAGTGTTATGATATTCATAGGGTTGTGGTCGGCTGTGCAAGACGATACTTGTCGCTTGACCAGACACTGGAGTGTCCCATTCCAACACAATACATGAACAGTGATTGATCCAGTATTATATTAGCTGCATCAAATTCTCCCTCCATGATAATATACTTGGTGTTTTGACAGTTTACTTCGTGGTATGATCCAGCTCGGTCTCTCTTCCTGACAGTTCAAACAATCGATACATGAAACTTTGAAATTTTTCAATCCACATACTATTTTATTGCAATATATAACAGAAGTATATACAATACGTAATAGAAGACATTGTATACAGCTGGAATAGATCATACATTGAATACAGCGTCATAGAGGCAATTTTTATAGTATGGGTAACTGCTGTACTGGGTCGCCGACTACCGACCATCCCTTCTCCCCCGACACCTCCCTCCCTCCTCCTCATGCCGGCTTTGGAGACGTCTCTCCTCAACTTGGCACGGGATCATTGAGCGGGCAACCTGCGAGTGCAGTGGTTGCCATGACACCATACGGGACCACAGGAGTAGAGACTGACCCTCACAATGGCACCAGTGCCGGGAGAAATACTGATCCCCTCATTCACATGGCTGATAGAGAAGGTATATACAACATTATGTGTAGCTACTAATTCTACGGTGTAACCTAGTACACTGTATAATATATACCTATGTCAATTTGTACCGAATATAGCCTTTAAAATAATACCTTTACTCTTCATTTTGTTTTGGAGATTATACCTATTTACAATATGTGAGTAGTAAGATGAGATCCATTATAATATCAAGGCTTTCACTATACTATTGTACGTGTGTGCATATGGTGGGAAACTTCTGCAACGGTTTTAATGTAAATTTTAAAGGAGGTCGTTAAAGTATCGCCAATAAATGCTCACTCAAGTATCAACAATCCGCATGTGTGCACAGACTGTATCTTGTAATGTGCATAAATGCGGCGTTTGCCAAATGTAATACTCGTTAAATATGTAGTTAGTCGGTATACAGTGGAACCTCCGAAGGAGCGGGATGACCGTAGTAGAGAGTCTGGCCACTCTTGGGAGGCCCGCTGTAGAGCGGTTCCACTGTACATATTGTCCACTGAATGGTAGGTGTTTAACTCCCAAACATGGGACCCTCTAGGAAGATCCTTCTCACTCTCACACTCTCGCAAGAGAGTGTTCTTTATATTAAAGCTCTAACTTAGTATCTTCTCTATAATTTAGTGGTATTGAACAACAGTTTATGATCTTGTCCATCATTTTCCATCGTTACTAGCCACAGCCTAGCTACTACCACATTCATTGCCAATCCCACGTTTCAAAGTTGACTAGATTTGGTGTACACAAAGTGTGGGAATTTCAGTAGTTAATAACATGTGGAGTTGGCACCGCCACCTCTATAGATGTTACTATCACAGCCCCCCATTTGAACCTTTTCATAGATTAGTGTCTCTGAGAGAGAGGACAAGTTATTAATTAACTCTTTCGGACCAACGATCAAATCAAAATGTTATGTAATATGCAAGAAAAACGGTACCATTAAAAAAAAGGAAAGTCACGTAGAAAATTGTGGTGACGGGAGTCAAACCAGACACCTCTTGTTTAGGAAAGCTTGTGCTTAGCCACTCTGCTATACTTCGGCTCTAACGAGTTGTGTGTACAGCCTCTCAAGAGGGGACAGAGATAGCCATTCCCATAGTGTCCTCTCTTTGGAGACTATATTATTATACTGGATTTGTACACTAATATTGCAACCCAGACAGTTGTGTATAATACAAATATAATTTTTAAAACATTCACAAATCAGTCTTCAGTGTACAATAATTTACATAATATGTAGAGCCCATATTAATATATATGTGTCTGTCCAGATCTGACCAACCAGGAAGGTACCATGTTTTTGGAGAAGGCCAAACAGGCCAGGAAACTAATGATGAACGGAGGTATGTATGTATGCATGGTTTATATGGTCATGTGACCGTCACATGATAATATTTTCACTATACTTTATGTTCCTTTGTTCCTTTATTCTCTACTTTTTTGTTTCTCGTCTCTCATTCTGTTGCTATCCTCCTGCTCTTCGTTTTCTCTCCCTCCACTCTTCCTCATCACTCTTCTCTCTTCTTTTCATCTCTCCCTACCTTCTTCTTTCTTCCCTCCATTTCTCTTCTTTCTTTCATCTCTACTCCTCTCCCTCCTTATCTTTCCACCTCTCTATTCACAGCGAGCACATCAGAGAGACGGAGACACAGTAGTGCCCGGATGTCTCACCCGTCTAGAGGATCGTCCCCAGTCACCATACAGAAAGCCAATTCTTGTTCCACTATCTATACTGATGACAGTACCGTCAGTCTACCTAACCTCAAATACACTCTCAAATGGTATGTATGTATATCATAATAATTCATAGTGTATGTACATCTAGATGACAATCATTGTTTGGTGAAAATATAAAAGGATTTTCTGTTGGAAGGGCAATAAGCGGACACTTATATACTAGCTCCCATTTGAACCTTCCTTAGAGGCGCCTAATTGCAAGTGCAGCAAGCAAGCTGTTCGTATAGATGGCAGAATTTTTCCATTTATACATTTTATGTCGTTTATCTACTAATTGTATTCTCTCTCTTCTGTCTATCTTACTCCAATATACTCTGCTCCCTCCTCCTCCTACACTCCTCTCCCTCCTGTGTCTCCTGTATAATATAGTGTGTCACTGGCTGTGTTCTACCACATAAAGAATAGGTCAGTCACTAACTGTACATTCATTAAACAGGGGAACTTTCAAACTTAGCATTAAGTCTAATTTAGTAAAATCTTGAAATGTGTATGTTGTAATGAGAGTATTGCTGGCAGTTACTCTCTACATACCAACTGATATATACAGGGATAGAACAAGACCTCCCAGGACATTACTTATATTTGACGAGAAAGAACATCCACTGACTGTGAGTTTAGTGTCTTCTTGTATCATAATGTAAACACATTTCAACTCTGAATTATGTACATTATAATACAGTTAAACACTCTAAACTGACACCCCTGAATATAGGACAGAATAGTAATGACCTCTCTAAAAGGACACACTTTGAGATCCTAAAGTGGCTACTTTTCATTCATGCGTATAGCATTCTCAGCCTACTAAACTTGCCAGATTCACATTCTCTTTTTCTTGAAGTAGTGTTGTGTCAGCAGTTTTTCACAAGCAGAGAAAAGAATACCTTTATTTTCTAATTTCTTCATCCTTCTTTCTCTCTCTCCCTCCTACCACTTTTTCTAATAGAGAGAGGAAGTTCCTGCTCATTATGGTGACTACACTCCAGACCACAAAGTAATATACAAATTTGTAAAGACACTATTCCACGCTGCTCAGGTCAGTGTGACTAGTCTCCATGGCAACCAAAGATTGTTTTATTGAGTTTCTGTTTTTCTTTTATAGCTCACTGCTGAGTGTGCAATCATAACACTGGTGAGTTGGTGAACCCTTTGATTGATATATACATTCATTATAATATGGTACCTGGTAAACAAGCAAACTGGTATGACCCTCTGTAATGATTGAATTAGAGATACAAAGCCTCAATGAGGATGTCACTGCCTTCTATAGAGGACATGGGTCATCTGAACCTCCTTACAAATCCTTGTGTATTAAATGGGACAACTTTATTCTCACCATGAGCCATACATAATACGTGTTTTGCAAGGGCTCATCAGAGATGCACAGGAGAGGAGGAGCACCCCCTTTCCTGCATGCACCCCAGACTTATTTGCATGCTCACAATGAGCCCTCATACCAAAATGTAGACTTACGAGACTAATACGACAATCTTTTTAGGTAGACTGGTAGGCAATCCCCATATAGTCGTGTCTTTTCTCAGAGACTTCATCCATATCCCCCTCCTCCCGTCTCTATATCTTACCTCCCTCTCTTTCTCTTCTCCCTCCTCTCCCATCATCACTCTCATCATCTTACTCCCTCATACCATAGATCTATCTGGAGAGAGTATTACACTATGCAGATTTGGATCTCCATCCTAGTAACTGGAAGAGGATACTATTGGGAGCTATTCTATTAGCATCCAAAGTTTGGGATGATCAGGCTGGTCAGTGTATGAAATACACATATTACTGAGTTTGAGGAAAGATACGTGTATACAGTGGAACCGTGCTTAATGGAAACCTCTTTGCAGCGGACACCTTGATATGACGGATGGATTCCTGTTTCCCAATTTACTACTAATCAATAGATTTGTAACCTCTCAAGAATGGACACTATATAAATAGTGATGTTCCTGGCCCCAGTTGTCACCTCTCTATAGTTGTCCACTATAGAGAGGTTTCACTGTATGCAAGTCCAACTGCCTCATCACATTCACACATAAAACAGAGAGAGAAGCAGGACTCTTGGTCTCATGAACTATGCATCCTATTGTAATCACTAATCATTAACAAGTGGGCAGATTTTAGACTGGCCAGCACAGTTCAAAAGCTGTCTGGCCTGCATTAGAGTCATCTTGACCCGTTTGGACTAAAGCATCTATTCATGTCAAGCAGCTTCATTAAGCTACACGAGATCTTTAGCATTGGGATCATTGAGATACATTGTAACACTGTTTTATCTCTCTACAGTATGGAATGTGGACTACTGTCAGATCCTGAGAGATATTACTGTTGAAGACATGTGAGTCTGGTCTATTGAAAACACAGACTATGAGGAAATTTCATTAGTAGCCTGTTTCTAATGAACCTGAATACATTATCTGTAGACCTATATAACAAATCCCTTTACATTGTTGTGTCTGAAACCATTTTATCACATTTCATAGCAGCCTGTTACTTTCTGTTCTTTGAGTTATCACCAAGATTGAGGCCTATACGAAGCACTACTACTGATCTTTAGTTATAGTTATGATTAGATAGTTTAAGGATATCCATTCTACTGTATACATAGGTTACACTGTATATATCAATAATCCTCTGTACTAGCTAGCTACATATATTATAGTAATCAGCTGACGAGAGTATTTTTATTGTGCAATTATCTTCTATAGGAATGAACTGGAGAGAGTATATCTCGAACAGCTACAGTTCAATATCAATGTGGCCTCCAGTACATATGCTCACTACTATTTCGACCTTCGCTCACTGGCAGAGGATAATGGACTCTCCTTCCCTAATGAATATGAACCACTCACTAAGGAGAGAGCCAAACAACTAGAGGTGAGTGGCCTGAAATAGAGAATCAATGCTATGCTACTCTATCACTTCATTCGTATGAGTCAGGGTAAACCCAGGTTGGAAATAGGATGTCCATTCACATTAAGTGACCAAGATGTTAGTTGAACCTGGTTTCAGACACTCTTTCCTGATACTTTGTACATGAAATTACAGCCAGACATTGGGCATTTCTTGTCCAAAAACCATTATATGTACAATGACTTCAGAGTAAATTAATATGTGTGTATACATACTAATTTTCATAGCACAAGCTTATAGGTACACTTTTTCGGATGTGAAAGACTTTCCAAACAATGGCCGCTTGTTGAAGCACCCTCACTAAATTTTTGCTATGTTTAAAGAGTTTACTATTGTGAAGGTCATCAAATCACTTCTCTTCCTCCTCACCACAGGCTCTATCAGACACTTATGACTTTGGACACCACAAACACAACCTCAAGAAGTCTGCCAGTACAGAACCCATTGCATCAAAACAAATAGCCGTCTTAATGTAGTATAGAAAAATAATAAAAGTGTCTGTCCACACTGTTAGAGTATAGGCTGTCACTCCTCTTTACATGCTCCGCTGCCTCATAGAGTGTCGTTTTAATGTTGTTGTATCAGTGAGCACACATCCTGTCTCACATTTTTAAAGCACTTTTTATGTTTTTTTAACAAGGCATATTATTGATCTCTTTCTTGACCACTTCTATGTGTACAAAGTCTCTGTGAGTGTATTATAATAAATTATTTTTTATTGTCATGTGTCACTGAAACCACTTAGTTCACTTAACCTATGTTCTTATCTTGAACAAATGGCATCGTTCTGCTATGTATATACCAGATGTCTAAAGCCCTTCCGGGCGCGACTTATTGCGTTATTTTAAGCGCATAATACGCAATGAGTCTATGCTCCCTATGTACCTCTATTTGGTTAGAGTGGCTCAGATAGTAGAGCAGTTGAGTTCAAGCAGTTGAGTTCATAACAGAACCACCTGAGTTTGAATCCTGGTAGGGTGCTACTTGTGCAACTTGGTTTTTCACTCCGTTTTCTCATTTGTAACATTACGTTATAGGGCACTTGAGTGGCTATAGGCCCAAAAGATAGCATAAGCTCTAAAGCCACACCCTAGAATCTTCCTCCATAATTTGCTCATACTTTTCCACTACATAATGGCTTTCTAAATGCTATCAATGACATAATCACAGAGATTACTCTAAGAAGGTTTAATACTATAATGAACAAGGAGTTATATCATTGGATATTACACATGATGTGATCAATATCAGTATTATATATAGCAGCAATGTACTTCGGTAGACTTAGACTGCAGGTATGTTAAGTAGCAGATCCAGATAGTCAGATTCTCTTTGCAACGACACATCAAATGTGGTCACAAGACTGGCAAATCTTGGTCTGCTGCTCGGCCACTCTGACCAACAAACACCCATCACACCATATCTGATAATGAGAAAATATTGTGAAAGTCTTGCAAGTAGATCCTAGTTGCCTTGATCTATCCATGTACAGTGCCATTGTAGAAAGCTAAGACGGTGATTACGCAGTGTTATAATTATGCCTATAGTATTCTTGGCTCCGTGTGACTCTAAGTAAGCTTTACTATACTATATGGTGTTCCAGAAGAGCAAGTGCTAAGGCTAAATAACAGAAAGCATGAATTATAATAGCTACGTATTATCATAGAGGTTTCAAGATTTACTGTTGGTATAATTATACTGCATTTTGAAACAAACTTAGCACTAGACACATAATGATGGTGATGTCTGAGGATGTTAGCATATACAGTGACTCACATTTCATCAGTGCAGATATTGGTATGTGGTTTCTCCAGCCTCTCACCAGATTTCAGATAGCCAAAGATGTCCATGGCACGGATACCGGCATAAGGAACTCGTCCAAACGTAAATATCTCCCAGCAGGTCACTCCAAATGACCACTGAAAAATTATGACATCTCATGGGTTCATGACAAAGAAACACTAGCACGCAAAAAAGCTTTGTAACTCTGTTTAAAATGCTGGTAAAATACAGCTGTAAGCTCAAAGATTTTAGCCCGTAGCATATATTAGGATCCTCGTTAGACTAACCCGGATTTGGGATTTACATGCAAATTGGATTAGCTGGTTAGGATTCAAATCTGGAGTATGTGTAAATGAAAGTCTATTACACTCTCTTATAAAGAGATTTATAGTCCCTCAATAAACCTTCGGTAATCCATAGACCTGTTTAATGGACATTTAAAACCAGTCTGGAAACTGGTTTAACTTCTAACCAGTGTATGTGTCAACAATCTAGAAAACCAGTTTTCAAACAACTTTGTTCGACACACTTGTAACACTAAACCAGTTTAGGAAATTTGTCGAGGTTTGTGACCAAGTTCCCAGAGTGGTTGGATTTTTTCGTGTGTAAACAGGGCTCATGATGCTAGAATAACATCTAGTGATAAGCTATGTGATGATGCATACCACATCAGTTTTCTCATTGTATTTTCCATGCTCAATGCTCTCGGGAGCCAACCATCTGACCGGTACTTTCTCTTTTCTGTTTCTTGCCTCATCTCTGCTCAAACGGAAATACCCTCTGCCATAGATGTTTTCAGATAGTCCAAAATCAGCCACTTTTATCACATTCTCTCTGTCAATCCTACATTATAAAAGTCAATATCCAATAATGGAACCTAAAAACTTTAGACTGCCTCTCTATACAAACCACCATCTAGTAGGCAATGCTACATAAGCTCAACTCACATACAGTTCCTGGCTGCCAGATCTCTGTGTACCAGTTTACAACTGGTGAGATAATTCATTCCTTTAGCAATTTGTAGAGCTATTCTCAGGAAATCTCTCCTAACTGTCCTATCCTGTAGCTAAACAAGTTTGATGTATCATAACATATGATAATGACTCTCTGAGGGAGGGAAAATCACAAAGAATTTTCCTCTTTCACTTTACTTTGGTATTTATTTTTGTGCTAAGATAGCCTCTACAGAACTGCCGGCCCCAATGAGTTATTATTAATACTTCATCATAATGCTCTACTAATAGCTAGCTACATACCCCAGGAGGATGTGGATTGTTTCCTTTGTCTTTGACATACTCCAAGACACTGCCTTTACTCATGAATGGCATGACTATTAGAGGCATGTCGACATCAAGGCACACTCCTATCAGTGTCATCACATTGGGATGATCCAACGACGCCATCTTTTGTATCTCTTCCAGCATATTCTCTTTCTCCCTCTCATTATATAATGCTGAGTAGTACAGTAACAAGGATTACTCATGTTATAAAATATAGAGGAAGACATACCTTTACTGGTTTTGATAGCTACCAAGAGAGTCTCATTGTGTATGTTGACATAACCCTTATACACTAATCCAAATTCTCCTATATAGAATCATCATGGATTAAACACACACTATACTATGGCTATTGTGTGTTTATTAGATTTACCATGACCGATGGTTGAAGATAGACTGATTTGGGATTTAGATATCATGACATTTTTGCTATGAAGTTCTAATCTCAGCAACTCCTCAAATTCCATTAATCCAGCTGTTTCTGTGGCCTCTTGTGCAAGATCAAGTACACTATAGTTTTAATAGTAATGAGTTGAATGAATAAATTAATAAGATATTTCACTAACTCCACTCGTTCTCCCGCTGCGTGGTGTATTTTCTTGGCTTTCATCTGTTATCATTGAGAGAAAGAAACATGTGTCTCATAAGTTAACCTTAATCTGATTTTGAATACTTACCCTGACTATAATGGTCACCACCAGGGTCATTAAAATGATGATTACTACTGCTATGAAAGAAAAACTGATTAGAATTGCCAAATCTGATCCACAGAGTGAGCATGTAAGTGAACCAGTGCTATTATCAGCATGAGTAACACCTGTCAATGTATACAAAGAAACTAAACTATTTGTTTATATAGGAATGGTGTCCTAGTATAATATACAGCGACAAAAGTAATGTGTTAGTAATGATCAGAAAGTATTATGGCAGTTGATAAGTGCTATCAAGTTAGACATAAAAATTGCTCAATCTCAGCAACGAAGCGTTTGCAGGAAAATTCCTTTTAACGTTCCTCACACCAAGAGTTCACAGCTTTATTTTCAGCCCAAAGCATTGCTTCCAGAAGCAAGATGTTCGATAGTGGACGGACAGACAGACACACAGAATGAGGTCTGTAACCTTCGCACTGAGGGTTAATAAGGATATTACTCTTACTTTAACTCAAAACACCACTTCTTTTTAGTTCTTGATACCCTCAGTTGGCGCACAGACAGCAGACTATTGCTCATCTGAGAACAACATGCTCAACTATAATAATCTACCTCATGAGACTGTTTGAGCCAAGGGTTTTTGCACCTGGTGCTTTTTATTGTTTGTGGTTTAAAGGTATACACAGTGGAACCTTCTTAAAGTTAAACACTTTTAATGCTAAACATCCTCAGTGTAAACTTACTCTAAAGTCCTTGCTCTGTGCATACTATTTTTATAGCTACAGTTTTAATGAACCTCCTGTTCATATGAACACTTTTAGTGGGTTCACTTTGTGACTACAATTGCTATGATTAACTTGATAATAATAGTTTCTACCACATTCAATGTTAATAGGACCAATTACCTTCACAGAATGAACCATTTCCAGTATAACCTGCTTCACACACACAGACATATCCTCCGTCTCTATCTATACACTGGGCATTGGTGTGGCAATACTTTGACGCCACCTCACACAATTTTATTCCTGCATCTTTATAAAGAAGACAAACACTTTACTATGAATGTATATCCTGGTATTGTTGCTGCAGTCACAAGGGGATATCAACTTTCAATAAACTGGTGTGGACCTTACCACATGTTCCACACATACTACAGTAATCATAATACACATGCATATAGAGTTATTCTACTGAAGTCTATTGCATATAGTTACTCCAGGCGTGACAGTATCTACATTGTTTGTCTCAAAGAATGTTTTAATATTGGAATTGTACTAATGGAACGATCGTCGAAAGTTTTAAATGGTTTTGTTGCTGACTTTAGCTATGGCTACTTCATGGGAATCAGTGCTCAAATTGACAGATCTGTTGAATCATGGGTGGTTGTTTATTGTTCATATAAAGCAGCACATGCTGGGATTTCAGAGTATGTCCCAA
>JAODVQ020063059.1:5253-18515 GCA_025400075.2 Phenganax stokvisi
TCCTCATCATATCACCTTCCTAGTAATTACAACACAGTGCTGAAAACCATAATGGGAGCCCCTATATAAAGGGCAACATTTCTATCTCTCAAAGGACAAAATATAGTGGAACCTCCAGACCGTAGGACACTTTGGGGCCAAGAATTTTGATTTAGATTGATGTCCCAATCTCAGAGGTCAAGCAAGAGGTAGCCGGAGTGTTCTTTGTGTCACAGTTGCCGCTATCTCAGAGTGTCACCAACGTATCAGAGGGTACATAGTATGCATTACTGTCATATTTACATTCTGATGTATTGTAGAGTTACACGTGTGTGTTTTGTACCACAGTGGTCTCTGGTCCAGGTGTTGGTGCTGAGGAAGAATAGCCTGAGGAGGACATCCATTCACTATCACTGTCCTGTATTGCCCCTATGTATGTAGTCATATACACATTCATAGAACACACATAAAGAGAGTCCTAACTCTATATGTAATGTATTATACCTGCTCTGATGTTAGAGAGAGTCTCTGCTTGAACTTGAAATCTAGCCAGATCTTGTCTGGTCCGCAGTAGTTCTTGCTGCAGCTGGAGAGCTCTGTCCCTCCAGTTCAGCTGTAGCTGGTTCACCGGGAGGGCCAGTCTCTCTGTGTACTCCCTTACTGATACTCCTTCTGGTTTCTGCCGTATGATTGCCAGGGCCTGCATTCATTGCGACATTGTAATGGCCATAGCTAGTTAGCATAGAATGTCCCAAGAGATGGTAGGGGTTGTACCAGTGCAATTTTCATGATCTTGATGTACTGTGGGAGGTACTTTTCATGTGATCTTATGTTTGTCTCCTCTGCATCTGATTGCTCCTGGAAGCTTTTGTATAGGACCTCCGCATTCATTCTTCAAGCAGCAAGAGTCAGTAAGAGTTAAAATAAAAGTTGTTTTCTTTTTCCCGCCAGGTACATAGATGTGTGCGCATGCGTGCCGCCAGCCGGCCAACGCGCGTACCTCGCGCGCCGCGCTCTATCGACTCGATTTGCAGTCTCAGCCCCACCCACCTTTTACGTCCACACTAAAAAAGCAGTTATCATCACCAGAGCCTTGTTCTTCCGCCGCTACATTCTCGTTGACGTTGTAACTCCGTCTTCTAGACGCCTTCCCCGGCTCTTGTCGTGTCTTTTTCTTCCCCAGTCAAGAGGAACGTGTCCATCGGGTAGTGAAGTCTCATCAGAAACAACCATCCAGCGAATCGCCTGGTAAGTTATAACCAGCCAGTTCCAAATCATTCTGTAGCTCTCCTACTGGGCACACTGTAATAGTAAGGAGCCAAAGCGTACAGCAGCGCGGTTGAAAGTTTATTTAGGGCGCGATAAGAAACAGGAGCTTAGTTGAACACTGCTGTTATTTGCACAGCCTGTCGACAATGTAAGTTACTGTACTCGGTGTTACTCTATCTAGTATTCACCGTTGAACTCAATGTGAGGCTTTGGAGAGCTGTGAATCTGTATTGACTAGCTAACAGGACACGTTCTGGGAGTAGAAAATGCAGAGACTCTCGTTCTCTGACATTGGAAAGAAGGTGGGGGGCTGCACATGACGGGCAAAGATGTATTGCTGCAGAGGCAGTCACAATGGGTGAAAAGACTCGGTGATTTCGAGTCCTGTACCTTGACAAATAACCACCTGTTCACAGACAGTGGTACCATTGCAACACACACACAGTCTCCATGATATCAGATAGTTCTGTAATCTGTGGTGGGAGGAGATTAACAAATTAGTGATTATGGGTGCCTTGAGGTCATTGAAAAAGACCATCAAGTGTCTATTCTATGTCCACAGTCTTGATACTATTGAATCATTATAGGTTGTGTGTATATACAAATTGTAGTATAGCCAATCCATAAGGAAATATTTAGCTACAAAAGGGAATAGCTCGTAAGCTAATTGCTAAATATATTTAACGAGTCTGATGTAGGTGTACCTATATATAAGTACCAGTGGTTCCATAATCTCATTAAACTGATAGCATCTCTGCCAGCATTTCACTAGTAAGCAACCAAAATTAGCTGACTTTCCTAGCATTTACGGTGCTAACACTCACTTAAAAACATAAGAGATTGTTCAGGTCTATAGTAATTTATATTATAATGTTTGGTCTTTGATTATTAAATGTATTAGACATCTGGAGATGACAGGATAAGTACATAGGGTGGGTCACCTGGAGATATAGAGCCATTATGCAATGAAAGTGCGAGTGTGTGAGTGTGTGAGAGTGCACAGCTTGTATTGTGTTTGATGGAACAACATTGTTATCCGGCATAGGCTGCTGAGTTATGCACTTACAGTTTACTCTGCATAGTATCTATAAGGCTGTGTTAATTCCCAGCCACGCTAAGAAGTGAAATGCATTCCATGTGGAAACGAAGTGTTTAATCTTATGCATAAGGGAAAGGGTCTTGAGACACATAAGAATGAGTTGCACTTGTACAAAATGAACAGTTTAAGTTGATAGAAGAGCCAGAGATTAAGATGGAGGATGAACAGTGACAAATCACTATATACAGCATCTGCACTTCTTAGCACTAATTCAAGACTTCTTAACTGGCTATGAAAATTAAGTTTAATGCACTAACTGTATGAAAATAACATGATTACTTAGTATAATTTATGCTATTTGCTATAAATAGAATTGGGTATGATAGAAGAGGAGATAGAAGATGTGGAGTCCCCACACAGGGACCTCGACGGTCCCAATACATTCCAGCCATTCAGTGACAATGACACTACCACTCTGTTCCAAGACCTGGAGAGAGAACTAGAGAAAATGGTGCAAAAGTACCACGTTCCTCCCACTGACCTTGAGAGTTTGTTTCAAGTAAGTCTACAGCTATAAGTCAGTTAACATTAAGGTGAACTCTGAGGGACACTGATATGATGTCATATGTAAAGTTATCTGTATATTTAACGGCAGCCAGGTTTATATGATGAATAGGACATTGTCAATTGCTCCAGGCAACCTCTCTATGAAGGGAACCTCTTGCTTTGCAAGAGAAACATTGAATGAATCTTAGCCTAATGAATAATCATTGGTTTTCATTCAGGTGGTTCAGAATCTGTTTGAAATGATGGATACTTGTAGAGACACTTATGAAGTACTTGAGGAGCAGAAGAAAGAACTTGAGGGCTTGTGGAAGACAGAGAAAGACAAATCCAGAAAGGCACAAATGGTGAGAGGGTGTGCGTTACTTGAGTGAACTTCCTGCATTTTAAGACTTTATGGGACCAAAGCAAATCCATAACCATAATATTATAGTCCAAGTAGAGGGCTTCTTTGGTGTTTCATTCTGCAGAAGAGATTAGAGTTAGAATGCAGAATGGATGAGGAGAAACAGAGACTTGAAGCTGAGAAGGGAGCTCTCCAAAAAGTCAATGCCTCTCTCCAAACCAAGTTGAATCAAGCCATCAAACATAGTAGGCACACACTCACAAACTTTGCAGCAGAAGACATTGTCTTGAGGGTTTATACCAAGTCCATCATAGTGGTTGTAGTAACTGACTAGTAAAGAGTATTGTGACAGACTGTCACGTGGTTGTAGAGCCACCATTGTTCCCAATACTGTAATGGTACTCTATACAAATACATATGTGGGGAGTAGGGTATTACTGAGCCTAATACTTCATAATAATTCTGCTGTTAACAGAATCAACTGTTGAACAAGAGCTGAACCGCTTGAAAGAAAAGACAATAAAGGATGACCAAGCCAGGAGAGAGGTTATTAAGTACATGATCATACACTTGTATATACTTTGTCTTAGGCTGGAAATCAAAAGGCTTAATATAATATGTGAATATAGTGGAACTTCTGTAAAAAGGACACCATCTGGACCTCATATTTTGTGAAGGATGTCATCACTCTAGAGGTTCAAAATGTATTAGAACAATAAAGTAGTAGACCTTGAGGTGTGTCCTTTATAGAGAGGTTATTGTGTCCTTTATTCGGAGGTGACATTATAGAGAAGTTCAACAGTGTATAATATTATAACTGTCATTGTCTGTGTAGCTGCTGGATAACTACAAGAGACAGTATGACAAGGCCAGACGTTCGTCCATCCAAAGAGTAGCCTCCTTCCGTTCCACACATCGCAGACTCCCAATTGCCCCAGTTGCAACCTGGGACACCACCATGCATTCTGGATTAAAACATCTGGACAGAATTCAGAGAACTCCTGACTCCATCCAATCTTCTGATGACTCTTTCCCACATAGTGTGGCCTCTGGAGCAGGTATTATAGTACTACATAGCTGTAGCCATTCATTCCCTAGCCCTTGGCCCCACTCTCATAATCAGACTTCTGAACTAGGCTAATGTAGCTTATATTGTACAGTGGCACTATGCATAAAGCATACTCAATGTGTACTGTAGAATGTACTGAGAATAGTAGGGAACGTTTCATTTCCTCTGTCGTGATACAAAATACTACAGCAACTTTGCTTTGCCTCACTATGTTCTTCTTAGTTGTGATAGCTCAGTCCTAGAGAGCATTAGCCCACAAAATACATACAATGGCTTCAAGTTCCATCCTGGATTGTTGAAAAAGGTGTCCTATGTGTAACTGAATTGATTTATTGTGCACTTGCCTTTGCCTTTCATATACACAGGTTCAGGAGATAGTGAACCACTTAGCCATGCACTCTCACGTACTACTGGCTCTGCTCCTTTGTCTCCACAACATGTCACCACACTGGAAGAAGAACTAGGGCAACAGGAGGAAGAGAGGACAGAACAGACGGAAGAAACAAGTGAGTCCATTCTCAATCTATTCCTCCTTTATTTAGCTAGATGATCTATTATAGCTGAAAGGAGTGAGAGGGCACAGTCTGTGAGGTCTTATGGCTTTCTGGAGAGTTTTGAGGAGCCAGTAAGTCAGTCACACTCACAGACAGTTGTTGCTCACTTTGAAATGTTTTATAGCCTGTGGGGACACAACCTCTTCTTCTTCCTCCTCCTCTCCCTCCTCTTCCTCCTTCTCGGGATCAGCAATCATCGGAGGGAGAAACAGAGAGTGAAGATGAAGGAGCACTCATAGCACCCGAGAATACTGAAGGTATTATAATTTTTATGAGGAGGAAGTGACTTGTTTTGCCCCAATACATTGCCATACATTACTCTAAGAAACACATAACAGGACACTAGTATATACTCTCACTGGAAAACTTTGAAAGATGTCCATATTACTTTTGGGGATAGTACACACTCACCTCTATTACACATACTTCTCTCTACGTTAGGTCTGTCACTGGAAGATGAGCTGATGGGTGCAGTCAGTCCAGACCTGTTAGCCCCTGCCAGAGCTGAGCTAGAGATGCTCCAGAAGGAGAAGGAGAGCTGGAAGGAGGAAAAAGAGTGGCTGGAGAAGGAAAGAGAGGAAGCTCGCAGTGCCAAAGAAATCCTAGAAGGGTATACCAATATTATACACCTGATTATAGGAGTAAACTCTTTAAACAAACACTTGTTTCCCACAGACAATATGCTCAGTTGCAAGTTGAGTGGCAGCAACTAACTAGCAAGAACCAAGAAATAAATGAAGAACTACTGGGGTACAGTGACCGCACCCATTCCAAATTGGCCTGTATTAAATACTCTATTATTGTAGGGTGAAGAAAGAGAGAGATGAAGTGTTGGAGATGTACCTTGATCAGCCCTTTGATGAGTACTGTATCACACGCAAGGAGTTGCTTGACCTCTTGCGGCGCCATCATAACACCACCATTGAACTGGAGAAGGAAAGAGAAGAAATACTTAGGTATGTACAATACAGTGGAATCTCCAAGAGAGGACATACAAGATAAGGGACGACCTCTCTATAATGGACATTTTTTTCATGATACTACCCATGTTACATAACATTAGATAGCGTTTGACCTCCCAAATAAGGACAGTTGTCCTTTCATCGGAATTTCCCACCATAATTGAAGGGGTAAGAGGCAGACGGGCTAATATTTGGTTGTGTGTATTTCCATTGGTTGAGCGCAAATATACACAGAAAAGCATAATTTCAATTTTTCCTGTTAACCCACCCTGGCTCTTACCCCTTCAATATTACACTCTTCATTTCTCACTTACAGACTCAAGAAAATAGTGGATGGCAGGAAGTCATTCTTTGAGAGGTAAGGTTTTGGTATATACAAGTGTGAGATCATGTGATTGTCACATAACTTTCCTCCCTCTCACAGGTTTAAGCAGAGTATGAGGAAGATATTCTCCCCGGCTGCCCGTCCTATCACAAGCTCCACCTCCTCCGATCAAAATGGTCGCAGTTACACTCCGTCCGATGACCACCTTGACACATCACATAGGTGTCTAATTATATAGCAATATTTCCTTATCTAACACCGTAATTTTTTTTTTATCTGACACCAATCACAGTACATGTCAATTTATGTAAGTGTGATGGAATAAATTGCTGTATAACTGTGTAAAAACTTTTGTAAAAAAAACAGGCAGCAGCGATTAGAGTTTGTGAATTGTGGCATCAAATTATCTGTTTCTAGTGCAAAAATCTTTGAAATTTGCATGTTAAAGTTTTAAGTTTACAGTGTATATATAATATCTGTATAGAATATATCATTATCACATTACTTTGAATCTTTCATGTGATTTGTCTTGTTTTTCTAGTGAGGTGTCTCCTCCACCGGCTCCTCCCTCTCCTCTCACACGTACCATTGTTCACTCTCTGTCTGTCACTACGGACAAAGGGTGGCTGTGTTCACAGGAGAGCTCAGTCTCTCTGGATACCCTACCTCAATGGATGGGACAGATTGCTCTCAGTGGCATTGAGACTGAACGAGTAAGCCTTTTAGTATTCATTTATATCAGAGAGACTTCTTCCACTCTCTCTCTCACATTTTTTGGAACAACTATACAAAAAAATACAAGAGTAGAGAACTTCCAAGGGAAAGGGCACAGAGAGCAAAAATATAAATCTAGATAAAATTCTCACATTCCGTTTGTGTCAATTTTCTTATTTGTGAATGTAACACATGGTAGCTGGGTTGGCAGTATTATGCTGCATTGCCACATTGCATGTTCTATTGGATAGGAATCAGATTGGATCTGTATTTTATCTGCATTTGATGCTTCCAGTAAAGCTTCGTGTGCGATGGAGTTATATTATAGTCAGTTGTTTCACCAGAATCACAAATAAGATATTGTTTCTACATATGATGTACCTATGTTAGGATTGTGTGTGTATTGATCAATACAGGTGGATTGTGCTACAATAGGACGAGTCTTTTCCTCAGAGGAAACACTCAGTGGGCAGTCATCACCACCCCGAACAGCTCGTTTCAACAGACGACCGACCTCTGCCCACGGAGTCCAGCAGCTCCATGCCGAAGTGTGGGTAGCCACGACTGAAGACTCCACTTCTTTCATTGAGATAGTAGACATTCTTTCACGGGTCAGTGGAATAGATGGAGACATTTGTTCTTGCTTTGTGTCTTATTTTATGACCAGCTAAGTACCTGAAGATGCTTATTAATCTATATACTCTGATATGCCATGTATCTCCTGTATTCGTGCTTTGGTTCAAAGGCTGTCCTCTCTTTACATCATAACACATACTATTTGGTATATACATCGTCCTGTTATGCTAGATACCAACCAACGAATAATTCTAACCAACTTGTACCTACTGGGCCTACAAAGCCCAGGCATGCCATAGACCGCAGTACCACATGGATGTTCCATGCCTCATAGAGAGGCTAATGATTACTATTATTCTCTCTCTTTCTCTCTTGGTGTGTGCATATAGACAAGTAAAGTAAGACAGAGGTTTGTGGTGAAGCCATCCACTGTACACATAGTATGCATGAAGGCCGTCCCGGGCAGTGTTGAGGAGAGTTCAGAGTTCACCGACTCAGCCATAGTCGAAGTAGACACCAGCTGGGTCATCGAAACATTTAGCCCACTCTGTGAGACCCCGCACACACAGCCACACCTGCATTTACCTAATTTCCTCCTCCTCCGTCTCCTGCAGTAATGAAGAGAAGTTATTCCGATTCGTTGGCAGCGAATAAGGCGAGAGCAGTGAGGAGAGGTAGTCTCTCTGATCTAGTTCAACCCACCTCTCTAACTCCGCCAGCTGGGAGGAAAGTCATCGAGGGAGGCACCAGGTTACAGTTCACACAGAGCCTCTCTCTCCCCACGTCTGCTCATGGTACAGATAAGAATGGCATATGTATTTCCTGAATGGTGCCAGCTACCATTGTATCATATATTACATACGTATGTGCTGTGGAACCTCTCTAATAATGACTCTTTGCTTCGCCTAAAGAGAGGTGCCTTCATTACAGGGATTTCTAAGAAAGTGTAGCAGTATATATTACAAAGAGTAGATTAATTAACAAAATTGCCTTCTTTCACTGTATCCGATTATTTTTGATTGGTTTTAGTCTATCTTTAGTAAAATATCTATGCAGTATATAGCACTTATTGCTACAATACCTTTTAAGTTTAGTATGGGTATTGGGTCTGAAATAATGTTCTTAAAGGTATTCATAGTAGTGTCCTTTATTAGTGGGTTTAACTGAATAATGTGTGGAATATGGTACTTGAATTCCTAGGTCAGAAGGTTAGTAATGCAGGTGCAGTTGGTGAACATGGTGCTGGAGTGAGTGGAGTGTCAAGGAGATTGGATTTCTCTTCTCTGACACCTAACAATTCAACTGCCACCGACAAAAACAGCCACTCAGGTCTCAGCCTTGTTTTAACCCTAAAGCTTATAAATAGGCCACTTATTTCCTTGCCTATCCTCCTGTTACTCATTTTGCCGCTGTTCCTTTGCTTCCTTGTTGCTATATACATTCCATCTCATTATATGCTATCTTTTTTATAATGGTCTCCTAACACAGACACCTTAGTGCAATGCGCTATTACAAATTAATGTTCCATGCCTAATAGAGGCACAGAGCAAGAGAGTCAGCAACTGTTCTCTCTATTTCTCAGTCTCCAGTCCAGACAGTCAACCACTGTCCCAAAGTGTCACCGTCCCCATTCGTAACCAGGACACCATCTTGGAGTCAGTGGACGGACCTGGGACAACCATGAGTGAATTTGGTGGCCATCACAAAATAAGATGGGAGGTGGGAGGAGGAGGAAATGGAGAGAGGGAGAGAGCGGAGAGGAGGAGGAGGAGGAGGACCTCGAGTGTAATGAGGACAGTCATGTGGGTGGTGACTGAGGACAATAGGTGAGATATTCTGTAGTATCTGTGAATAGCTTTAAAAGCTACCTCGTCTTACACCTCTATCAGTGATAGGGTTTGACAATAAACTACTGTATAGCAGGGAATTTTCGAGGAGTGCATTTTTTCCTGTTTTTGTAGATGAACCTGATCTGCAAAAAATTGACACAAGTGTATATGTATGTCTATGCACTACTGTGTGAAGATAAAAAACCGTGAAAATATAATTTTCACGAAAAAATTTTCATCCTCAAAATTTCGCGCCATACAGTATAATAAGAAACATTCCTTTGCAATGATTTGCATAGTTAACTCTGTATTTTTGCCGTTTCACTTACTTCTCTCCCTCTCCTCTCCTGTACAGATTAATATTTTACCCAACCACACACCCAAGTCACATTCCTATCAATTCTGTCAGACTACCATCTCGTGCCCTCTGCATTGAGTAAGCCATGTCTCTGTCTGACCGACTCACTGGGTAGAGCTGTTACCTCTGGTATACTGGGCCCCAATGAAACCTAGACACAGCTGTATACAATGGTGACCAGCATGATGACTATGTACTTCGGATGTTTCACCTAGCCTCACTGTGGCCATTAGTTGAACAATGCCAGAGATCTCTGTTCCCACACCAGATTTGCATAGGGTCATGTACCTGTGCCTACTGGGTTCACAAAGCCTAGGTGCATCTTAGTGCAATGGTATGCTCTGTATCTCATGGAGGCCAAATATTGAAGCAGACTCTATTCTTCTATCTCTCCCCCCATCCATGTCTCTCTCTTTCTTAATGGACATTAGTATAATAATTATAGCTATAGTGTGTGCTATACTTGTATACATCCATGTCCATACACATTACGTACCTAACAATGTCATCATTATGCTTATTTTCACCAGCTAAAGTTGATACAATCTACATATAGCACATTACTCACACATACCACTGACAAATTAACACAGCAAGCTCTCTTGGCAGGCTAAAATGGAGTCCTTGGGGGGGGAGGGGGTCCAGGTGGGGAGGTTTCAAATTTCGCAACCCAAGAGAGAATGAGACTAATTTGTTAGTTGTAAATAGGGGAAAGTTTGAGTAATCGTGAGTTAGAGAGCAGTATAGTACTACGTTGGCTTGGTGCCATGTATGCAGGTATGCTTTATGTGTGCTTGAGTCATGACGGACCATGTGTTAAGGAAAAAATCCACATGCTCAGCAGGCCTTAATTGTTTGAGTATAAACAATCAAGACCTTGAGGAACAACCGAAAGTATTAGAAGCAATTTATCACTATGGCAGAATTAGTGATGTGTACATATCAACTATCTTCCTTCTCTGATCATAGTCTTCTCATATACCATGCTGTTTCTTCTTGTGCTTCTCCCCTTCCCCTCTCTTCTCTTTCTTTCTTTTCTTCTCTGACTCACTTTCTTCCCTTCTCCACCTTTCTCTATTAGGTCTCTCTCTCATTTTATCTTCTCTTACTCCCTTGGCTGACATTACCTCTCTCTCTCTCTCTCTCTCTCTGTTCTCATGCCCAACTGACGGAGAGGGGGTCCGTCACCTGTGTTGAATAGGCCCAGGAAGCCAAGGAATACCTTGGTGCAATGGTGACCGTAATTACCACTTATATGTTCCATACCTTTCTCTCTGTTCTTATGCTCAGACTCATAGGGAGTCATGCATGCCAGTGCTCATTAAGCACATCATGTATTGGTGACTAGGTATCATGCCATGTCTTCTTGTCCCTGTTCTTGTGCCCTACTCCCAGGGGATCTTTTCACCCATGCCTACTGGGTCCACGAAGCCCAAGCACACCTTAGTGCAATGGTGACCACAGTTACCACTTCGGTGTTCCAGGCCTCATAGACTCTCTCTGTTCTAATGCCCGACTTGCAGGAGGTCCCGTCACCTGTGCCTACTGGGCCCACAAAGTCCAGGTGCACCTTGGTGCAATGGTGACCGCGGTACCACTTTGGCGTTCCATGCCTCATAGACTCTCTCTCTCTCTCTTTTATTCCATATAAGATACATCAAAGGGAAAGTGTACATAGGACATGAACAGTCAGAGATCTCAGTCTTCATTCCAGACGAGTGTAAGTCACTGTATATACTATCATAGATTATCTAGACTACATAACTAAGATCAGAGAAATTCTGTGATTTTGAAACTCTTCGTTGCATACTTCGTTGCGTAAATCCTGGTTAGATACAGTAAAACCTCATTAAAGGTGATCACTGTTAATATTAGCTAAATACACTTTAGCTAGAGTTTAAAAATAAGTTTAGAGTTATCACAAATTACCTTCCGGCACTACCTATAAACTCATTTTTATGAGGGCCCACCTGCATGTGTTGGTGGATAAACACGTGCATTGCAGGGAATAATACAAAAAGACCTGGGTTGCCTAGACACCCTACTATATGCCTATTATCTCCCGCCAAAATCTGAAAGGGGAGTACTGTATGTACACTGCAGTATATTAGTACTGAGCTGTGGGAGGACCAGTGTGTGATGCAGAGGTTTTCCTAGAAAAATCCAGCTCTTTCCTCCTACGCCACAGGCCAGTACAGGCGCTCAAGCCTCACTGTGGTATATACATACTATACCTTCCCTGCCTGGCAAATGACTGCTTCCTTTTCAGTATGAAAACATTGTGTTGTCCCTATTGTACTTTTCTTTCATACATTTATGGGTTAGGAACGATTACATAACACTACACTAGATATAGATTTACTTGAATAGACACTAGCTTCACCTGTTATAGGGAATTACATAACCAACTGTGCACTTCTCACAATAAATGTCATTTTTATATATTATACACTATTACAAGCCGCACTACTACTGTCAGAGGGTCACCCTTCATTATGTTAGTCAATATACAAAGTATATACGCTCTATAGAGGTCCACTGGGCAACACATAGAAAAAACACATAGAAAAACAGTTATTATAAGGAGCTAAAGGCAAGGGTCACCCTTCATCTAGTCTAGTACGTATTAAGTAGGCTCTATATGAGTGTATGAGCATTTGCCAAAACTTGTAATTTCAAGTGGGAGAGCTCAACTCCTCAGACAGACAGACAGACAACTGGCTATAATTCGCTCTTATTCCTGGAAAGTCGATTCTATGAATATCATTAAAATGTGGTCTGTAGTGAAATAATCATGACCTGAGATTTGTGTGCATACAAAGGTGTATCTATTAGGCTGGTAGCTTGTTTTCTTTTCCCTTCTCTTCCCATGCTATTCTGTTTCTCTTTGACTATTGATAACCAACATGCATCCTTGGCATAATTACAGTCAAACATCTCTGACAGAACACCTCTGAGTGAAGGACATACAATAGCAAATACCTCTCTAAAAGGACAGTCATCTAGGCCCAAAGTAGCCACTGCTCTATCATTTTCGTTCAACAGTATGAACATGATCTACTGTCTATAAAAGACATTTTATGCACTTATTCCTCCCATCATAAATACAGTCATGCAGGAAACGTGGGACATTCAGAACCCAGACCGAATCAACCTCCCCTCTCCCAACCCCGCCATCTCTTACGATGTCAAATGCATCGCTCCCGTGGGTAGCAACGAGATCTGGGTCGGGGCTGGCCCTTCAATCTTCTTCCTTGACGAGCAAACCTTGGACAGACGAGTAAGATTATATCCCCCTATTATGCTTCCGTTACTACTACATATGCTACAAAGCCATGGTTGGTTGTTTGTTGTGGGATTTTGTTTGCACAAAGAGCCAGATGATTTTCGAAGAGGTGTAAGATTCTAACGAGCAACTAAATATGCATTAAATCTGTTACATATACATACGTAAGTGCACTTAACCCTTATTTATTTCCATAAGCCCAGTGAGCACTATAGCAGAACAGTGCCACCTTGGGTAGTATACAAGTTTAAGGAAAGTGGGTCAAACCCAGGGTTTGAAACCAGGTTCGACCCAGTTTCATTACTCATGTTAACAGGGCATTTCATGTCCAATCTGGGTTCACCCTGTCTCATGTGAAAGTGGTGTAGATCTCTCTCTCTCTCTCTCTCTCT
>JAODVQ020063162.1:0-18509 GCA_025400075.2 Phenganax stokvisi
CGAAGTTGAAACGCCCGTCCTTGGCCACGTCGCCGTTGCTGAACGGCTGGTTCACGTAAATGTTCCAGACGGCTGCGACGATCTTTATTCCCTGGCTCTTGTCGAAGGACTGGCTTATCGTCAGCCGCCCGTAAATACGCTGATAGACAGTCGTCTTGTTGTTCTTGATTTCCAGGTGGATGTCCGTAGCGTTGTTGTTGATGGCCTGGGACAGCAGCTCATTGACCTGGTTGGAGGTCTCCCGGGTCTGTTGTTGCAGGGAAATCTCCCTGTTCCTGTTGATGAAGGATTCAAATACCGAACGCGTGGTTTCGCGGATGACCGGTTCCTTGTGATGCACCTCCCTGATCAGGTTGATCAGTTGATTCAGGGCGAGCGCTTCGTGCTTGTTGAGGTCGCTACGGTCGATGCAGTAGAGTTGTGCATCCTCGGCGATGAATCCCGGGCAGGCGCCGTTCATCTTCCGGGTTTCCGTAAGGATATCGGCGTTGGTGGTGAGCTGCACGTTTTCCAGTTCTTCGTAATTGGTAATAAGCGGAGCTTCCTGGACCGTGTTATCCGGCGCCTCCTGTTCAAAGGTTGGCAGCGGCGGCGCCGGTTTCCTTTTTTTCAGGGCCTTGAACATCATTGCCAGGGAACGATGTATAACTGTTTACTGGTCTGGTCTTCAAGATGCACCTCATGCCGGTTGCCCTTGCCCCGGTCTTTGACATAGTCCACCTTGACGATTTTGAACTTGCGCCGGTTGTGATCGATGACACTGCCGACGGTCAGGGAACGCGGCCGCCCGTTGCTGATCAACACCACGCTAGCCTTGATTCCGAGTTCCCTGTCTTCATCGTTGACGTGCCCGACCGTCAGCCCGTCGATACCTTGTTTCGGGACAGGTTTGTTGCGGGGTTTTACCGGTTTCTGCGCGGGTTGCTCAGGCTTTTTTGCCGGAGGTGAAGAGGGCGCCGGGGCTTCTGCGCGCGTTTTCAACAGGGCGGCCAGGTCCGGCCTGATCCTGATTAACTCTGCATGGGCGGATTTCAACAGACCGGCATCGATTCGTTCCCGTTGCTGGTTGATTCCCTCAAGGATATCGAGGACCTGTTTGTAGTAAACCAGGTCGATGACAAGTTGTTCGTCGCGGTTGCAGTGGGGGCAGGGAATGTCTCCCGTGGCTGCAGCCGGTTGTTCCGGCGCCGGGGGCCGGCCCGGGGAAGCCTTCTCATCCGCTATGATTGGCTGAGCGTTGGCCTGGCATATACAGGTTGTAAGCAGCAACGTGAATACGATGGGTTTCATATCAGGTCCCGATGATTTCAATAGTGATGGTGAGGTTTTTCCAGCCGGAATTCCTGCGTGTTGTGATCCCGGCCTTCTGCAGGTAGCCGTGCAGCATCGCCTGTTCCAGTTGCCGGACCCACAGGCGCAAAGCGCTGCGGTTCGGATAATTGAAGCTCAGTTCGATGATGCCATGCGCCGTGTCACGTTTCCGGCTGGTCCCGATAATGCTGAAACGGGCATGGTTTGCTTCGGCGAACTGCCGGTACCGCTCAAAGCTGGTTGCCAATGGAGCCAGGTCCGCGACCTCCCCTGCCGGTGGCCTGAACAGGGATGAATTCAGGGTCCATTCGTTTTTTTGCAGGGAGAAACTACCTTCCAGTTCCTCTGCGATCCGGCTCAGGCGGTCCAGGGGAAAAGATTGATCATATCGGCCGGTGGCGCTGGTCAGGTAGCCTTTCGAAGATTTTTCGATGCTGATGTCGTCGAGTTCGTAGGCAAGCAGCACCGAGAACTTGTTCAGCAGCGCGGCAACGGTTTCCAGGTCCGTGGCAATCCGGATCGTGCTCCTGGGCTCGGCGCGCATGGGTTGTATTGCGGTTTCCTTTATCTCCTTGACCTCGATGTTCGACGAGATCAGGACAATCAGGCCGGCGCCGATACAGGGAATGAGCGCCAGCAGGGAAAGTTCCGCGAGGTTGTAACCCCGTTTCAGCAGGAAAGGGTTGTTTTTGCCCATGTCGAGATTGATGTACAGGTCTTTCAGGGCAATGTTGTGTTGCAGGAAGGCATCGCTGAGCCTGCCCAGTTCAGCCACCTGGCATTCCAGCGGGTTGCTCCTGATCAAGTCCAGGCAATCCTCGAATGCGAGCAGGTCCTCCTTTTCCACCAGGATATAATCCGGCTGTACGCGAATTGCAGCCACATAGACTATGTTGTCGAAGGGCAGGAAAATGTAGTGCCTCCCAGCCCCTATGTCAGTGTGAATCCACGTTACAATCTGCGCGGCGATGGAGATGGCCCTGCCTTCGTCAAAGAAAATGAACCCCTCGGATTCCAGGTAATATTTTTTCTTCAGCGCGCTCAACCGTTTGTTGACATACAACCAGGGGCGCCGTTCTTCCGGCAGGGTCTGGCTCTCCGCGTTGATGCACAGGTCGATTTCCCGCGCGCCGAGGCTGATGGTCTCAATCATGATCTGAAGTTGCCCTGGATCAGGAACAGCGTCTGGGTCAGGCGTTTGCCTCCGGACGCGGAGTTTCCCGTCAGTTGGTTGAACGGCCAGACCGGCAACAGGCCGGAGCGGTCGGTTTTAACCTCGACTTCTTCCCGGTGAGTTGAGGCCAGCAGCACCGTCTCGCCGTCCTCAATGGTGACGTCGAAGATATTGTCGTTGCCGGAACTGGTGGGCAGCACGCCGGAAGATCCGCCAATATTGTATGTATCAAGGGAATCGATTTTGGCTTCGTTGATGACGACGTGCAGCGCGATCAGGTCGTCGGTCAGGGTCGGGAGAATGTTGATGGCCTGCCCGGTTTCCAGTTCGCCGATTTCCACGGTAGGCGTGGACAGACTGGTGCCGCCGGAGTCCGTTTGCTGAATGCTGGTCCGTTCGACGTAACGGTGGATGCGGTAGTTGCGGATGGTCACCAGGCGGTTGTTATAGACCAGCACCTCCTTGGTGTCGTCTATCGAAATATTGCCCACCTGGGCCAGGGCCTTGAGTATGATTTCCGATGAGTTCCACGAACTGTCGGGGTCGTCTATCTTGAGGCTGAACACGCCGCCGCCGGCGTTGATTTGGGTGGCGGCCAGGTCCTGGGTAAGATTGCTTATATTTGCGGCAATACTGGCGTTACGGACCAGGGACAGGTCAACGTGCTGTTGCGCCAGATCGGTCACATCCAGCCGCACCACGGTGATCTTGATATTTGCCTGCCTGGTTACGCTCCGCAACCACTTCTCGTAGGCGTCATCGAACAGCACAATCCGCTGCGGCCTCGCCGTTATGGATAGAAGATTGCCGGTCGGGCTGATGCTGTAGCATTCCTGGTCGTTCCAGGTGTGGGCAGCCAGCGCGGCTGCGCCGCCTTCACCCTCAGTCACCTGTTCACAGTATTGAATCCCGAGGACGGTATTGACCAGTTGATGGACGTCGTTCTGCGCGGACAATTGGCTGCTGACATTATTTTCAAATCCGCCGGCCTTGTTCCCGTCCGTTCCCAGGTTGTTGCTGCTCACATTGATGATATTGCTGCCACCTCCGTACAGCGGGACTTCGTATTCCCTGGTGACCATCGGCGTGACCAGCAGGATGCCCTGGTGAAATTCGTAACCTACGTTGGCCTGCAGACTGATGGCGTTCAGGTGATCCTCCACGGTAACTGCATTCGGGGTCGAACTGACGCGCGGGTTGTATTTCACCGGCAGCGCGTACGCGACCGGAAAACCCGGCGTCAACCGCTCCAGGGTCTCGCGCAGCCCCTGGTTTCTGTACGTGGCCCGGTAGGGACGGTAAAGCCAGGCTCTTTCACTGGGCACATCAACCCGTTTTGCCCGTGTGTTGATGGCGCGTACGCTTCGCTGCTCTTCAAGGATCTGGCGATGCCGCTCCATGGCTTCGCCGAATTCCTGTTCGCGCTGCCTGATGTTTTCGCTGCAGGCCGGGAGAACTAGCGCGGCCAGTAAACATGCCAGTCGGCTGGCGGCCATATTAAAGCGTGCTGTTTTCATCATGGAATTCGACACTGTGGTCTTCGTTGATAAGGGTCTTGATCCCAAAACGGGTCTGCAGTAGTTCAATCAGGTCCAGGTGGCGTTCGGGCAGGGGCACGTCGATGTCCTGTGACAGCCGGTAGTCCGCATACCGCCCGGGCTCCCCCAGTTTCCAGAAGACCTCTTCAAAACCGCAGCTCAGGAAGTACTCCCGCACCGTTGCGGATAACATGGCACGGTTCCTGAATGGGATTGATCGGCAGCCGTTCCGTTCTTCGACCGGATTGGGGACAGATTTCAAATCTGTCCCCGGCGACAGGTCAACAACGGTCAATGCCGCGTCATTGCCGGGCGCAATGTCTTCGTTCGCGGCAGGGACAGGCTGGGCCAACCGTTCCCGGAACGCCGGGCGGGCGGCAGACGTAGAAGTCTCAATGCCCAAGTCGGCGAAGACCATGCCGGGTTCACCAGGGTTCTTCAGGCGGAACGCGTACAGTTTCCTGTCCCGGTCCAGCATGACTTGCGCGTCATGTCCCAGCAGCCGCTCCATTGCCATGAACATGGGCACCGGATCGGTCCCGAAATTATTTATGAAGCTGCGCTGTGCGATGAACTCACCGGAAGCGTCACGGTATGCCGGACGGTAGGCATGGGGTTCCAGCATGTAACTTACGGCGCTGTCCACAGTATTTGTTCCATCCGGATAGATCATGCGCACCTGCAACTCGGTGAGCGGCAGGGCCAGTGGCTGCGGCCGGCTGTTGCCGAAAGGTATCATGTGACTGTCCTGCAATGCCTGGACCCAGGAGCATCCGCTGCACAGTGCAGACAGGAGACAGGCGAGTAATGCCAGTAGCCGGGGCTGAGTCTGCCGCAATGGTATGTCATGTTTACCTGCATGCTTTCCCATCAGCGTTGACTCAGAAGACGCTGGAACACTGCTCTCCAGGGCCTGATATACATGTCCTCGGAGACGAACAGCCTCAGCTTACGGCCGTAATCAAGGGTTTGTGTCGGCACCAGGCCAGCATATGGCGCGGCCAGGTCGGCGCCGGCGTCGCGCAGGGCTTCACCCACGTCAGACTCAAAGGTCGAGCCGGAGCCGCTGCTGCTGTAATCTGCGCGCGCGGTTTCACTGGACAGCAACGCAAAAGCCGCCGCGCCGCCGAACCGGGCCAGGAAATGATAATTGGTCTTGCCTTTCAGTGCGCCTACTCCCTCGTGGTCAAGAGCCTGGCTGATGAATTTGATCTTTGTGCCGTCCGGCCGGACTATCCAGCGTACGGACAGGGCCATCCGGTTGTTGATAACACGGTTGGGGTGAGCCGAGCCGGTCTGCAGCACCTGTCCGGTACACAGGGAACCGGCCGGTATCACCACGTGTCTCTGGGTAACATCCATGACGTTCTGTTCAATCCGGCAGCGGAATGGTCCTGCGTAGTCGGAAATGATTTTCTGGTCCAGCTTTGCGTGCATCACCGAACCGATGGACAACAGGGCATATTCTGTGCCGGGAGGCCGGGACAGGTCCGATTCCGGGCGCCCCGCCAGGTTGAACAGGCGCGCATTGTCCCCCGCTGCATCATCTCCGGCCGTCGGAGCCCCAGGCGAGTCTTGCAAAGCCGGGTATTCAATCTGAGCAGGGAGGGCCGTGGGGACGGACTTAAAGTCCGTCCCCAGTGCTCCCAGATCCGCGGGGAAAGCCGGTTGCGACCCTGTTTCAATCCTCTGGCGCAACTCAGCCAGGATTGCCTGTTCATCTTGCAGGAACCCGCCATACGGATCAGCCGCGCCCTGTGGCGCCATGCCGGGCGCGCCCGAAAAAAGCTCGAAGTTGAAATCCGCCTGCCGTGATTGCCGCACGCGAACGGTTTCATTCTCATCCCAGGACTCGAGCGCCGATTTAGCGCCGCTCAGTAATTCCTGCAGGACCTGTTCGTTGTTCTGCAGCAGTTCGTCGGCCCTCTCATCGATATAGTCCTTCTGTTCGGACAGGTCTTCCTCCCTTTGTTTCTGCAGGCGCCTTTCCTGGCTCTTGATCTGGTCGCGGAACTCCTGTTCAGGATGGGACAGGGCCTGTTTCCTGATCTCCCGTTGCACCTGCTCTTCTATCTGCCTGTCTGCCGGACCTGACCGGAACAGGGATGCATATACCATGACGACGACGACAACCACCAGCCCGCCGATAAGCAAGATCTGGAAATTCCGGTTGTAGGTCGCAGGCTGTTCCTCAACCTGGTTGGTCTCGTTAATCCTTGAACTCATGATTTACAGGTCCCGTTGACCGCGGTAATCGTTGCGACGGCTGATGACGATCTGCGTGCCGGCGTCAGCCTTCATGTAGATACGGTTGAATATGCCCGTCACTATGTAGATGCGCCTGTTTTCATCGTAACGGTATTCGATGAACTGTTCCCTGCCGTTGTTGTCGGCAAACAGTGACATGGCCCCCTCCAGGTTGTGGCGCACCCTGATGTAGGTGAAACGGCCGTCATCATAGACGTCGCTGACCAGGTCTTTCCCGTACGGCCGGCGCCCTCCCCTCCAGTCGTAGCCGGTGAACAGTTGCATCCGGTACTCATCCAGCGCCGCGCTGACCCTGTCGGTAGCGGTCTGCTGCTCTTCGTCGAGTTGTACGGACAGCGCGTCGAGTTGCTCCCGGTAAAACGCCGTCTGCTCCTCGGCGCGCCGGGTAAAACCGGAGAATGCGCCTTCCGGCAGGAATTCACCGTCATGGGTAATGACCACGCACAGGTCAAACTCGCCATCCGACCGTTCCACCAGGAAATGGTAGGCGCGATTGCTCTGCGACACTGCGGTGACGGTAGTGCTGCCGCCTTCCGGTGTCCCGGCATCGTTGGGCTTGACGAAGATATGCCGGTTTTCGCCTTCAACGGTCCACAGGTCGCGGTTTCCGGTGACCGGCCTGGCGATCAGGATTTCCGGCAGTTCAATATGGGTGCCGTGATGCAGCCTGGATTTGATGCGGACGTATTTATGTGGCTCGTGGTTGACGAGGCGGCACTGCTCGCCTTCGGCGTGAACGTTCATAGAGGAGACCAGAAGCAGCAATATCAATCCTGCAAAAGGGGACGGAATTAATTCCGTCCCCGTGTCACCTGGGATATATTGATCAAGCCGGGTCATCAAGAACTTTCTCCTCGATAATTTTCAGGCCGATGGGGTTTGCCATCAGTACGTTCCTGTCCCTGGACAGGGCTGACCTGGGTGTAAGCCTCCAGCGTAGCGTGACGATAGCCCTCCTGGTGTCCAGTACGCTGTGGTCCGCGCCGGAGCGCAGTAATTCGTTGATATAGACGTTGGTCCGGTAACTGGCGTCATCAGGATTGCCACCGGCCAGGCGGTCCATGTCGAAATGGTAAATATTCCTGACTTCCACTTCCCTGATATTGCATCCTGAACAAGCCCTGATCCTGGCTGCCTTGCCCGCAGCGTCAAAACCGGAGGACGATTTGAAATAATGCGCCAAGGACGGATCCATCAGCACCAGCGCAAACCCGTAGTCGTTCCTGACGGTAGCCGGGTCCTCGCGGAAGCGGCGGGTGACATAGTTGCTCAACAGGTGGTCGATGGTGGCCGGGAAGAAGTCCGTCTCATCCTTGTGCGCGAACCGGGTGTCGATGAACCATGTGCCGTCCGGCGACAGTTTCACGTAAATCAGTTTTTCATTGTTCTTGGCAATGAGCGTCACTGAGATGCCGTACGCCAGGGCGCAGATGAATGCCAGCAACAGCGCCAGGTTGCCGACCAGCAGCCTGTTGTTGGTCACCACCAGGCCCGGAATATTGTCCGGGTTGAGGTGTGCAGTCAGCTCGTCCGGTACGGCGCCGATTGTTTTTGCGGTTATTTCCATAAAATCATCTCACTAGTCTCGTGGACAGCATGGAGGCAGCCTGGCTGATCGCGCCCGACGCGCTCACGCCTCCCTGGATCAGGTCGCTCACTACCCGGTCGGTCCTGAACATCGCATATACCGCCACCACTAACAGCCCTGAATAGCTGAGCAGTTGCAGGAAATCATCGGGGGTCAGTGTCATTATTTCTCCGGCGACGATGATCGAATTGAACAGTTCGATGATGATTAATGTGGTGAAGGCGATATTGATCTGCGCGACGATGAAATAGGCCACGGAACCCAGCATGAAATTGAGCCAGCTGTCAAAATACGGGCTGGCGCGTTTGAATATGAGGAACGGGATAAAGATCGGTCCCAGCACCTTGCCGAGCAGCAGGCTCCACAGGCCGACTACGGATATGATCCAGGACACGGCGAAGACGATGAACAGCACAATGAAGAAGATGCCCAGGAAGATCGCATCGCGGATACTGATGGCGAAGTTGGTGAACATGGAAAAGAATCCTGATTTCCCGGCCGCAGGCTCAAAGGTAATCCGTTCCATGATGTGGTTGATCATGTCCAGCAAAAATACCCCGGTGGATTCGATGCCGGATACCTCCAGGTTCAGCGCCCGGTAGGCATTCCGGTTTATGTCGTCAGACAGGACCGTGGTGATTTCCCACAACAGCGCCAGCACGTAATCATACGATTGCAGCAGTGACTGGGCGATGAGGATCATCAGCACGACGAAGATCACGTCCTTCACTGCCGCCGCGCCGATAGTCCACTTGATCAGGACGATGACCAGGGCAAACACGGTAAACGTGGTCCATTCAAGCTCCGAGAAACGGTACAGTTCCGTGGAGACGCCGATCAGGTCGTCGGTCAGCCGGCTTGCCTTGTTGAAGAACTCACCCAGGAAGCCGGCAGGATCGATCGGCGCCGCCAGCACCCGGGAAGGCAGAAACGTGACGAGTACGCCGGCTGCGAAACGCTGTGACATCATGTTTTAATCCTCGCAAATAATCCTGTTTTTCCTGGTTCCTATCGGGGACGGACTGAAGTCCGTCCCCAGCTCCCGGGGTTCCCGGGTCCCGTCCCCTTATCGTGTCAGTCTCCGTTAAGTGTCAAGTCGCGCCACCGGAACGGCCGGCGCGTAGTCCTCCTGTTGACCGCCCGCTCCAGGCGGTCGGCCTCGGCCCGGCGCTGGGCCTCCGCCACTGACAACGCGTGGATATACCCATGGTTGCTATGCAGCAGGCGTTGGTTCTGGATTTTATTCAGGGCCTGCAGTTCATCGATGATATGGAAGTTGGTCGTTACCGCTGTCTGCAACGCATTCAGGTCGCTCTTGTCGCCCAGGTCGAAATTCTCTTTTGTTATCCCGATTTTTCGGTGGCGTTCAATGAGTTCCCGGTTGCCGCCCATGGCGAGTTCCAACTGGTCCCGGTAAGCTTCGTAACGCGCCCGGTGACGCTGTGCCTGGGCTTCCCAGGGCGCGGGATCCACACCGGCGTCAGCAAACCTGCGACGAACCTGGCCGGCCTTGCCCGGCACGCGGTAGAGTTTATCCACCTCGGCGTCTATGGCGTCCCGGGCAGCGTCGCCGGTCCTGCCGATCTTCGCAATGCGCGAGTAGGGGCTGATGCCGTATTGATTCTTAAGCGTCTGGAACAGGCCATTCCAGTCCTTGCGGGAGATCACGCGCTGCAGCCCCCTGACCTGTTGCAGGTAGTCATCGTACTGCTTCAGGGTCTGGCTGAACTGCCTGTTGAGCGTGGACAACTGTTCGTTGTTGAGGTTTGCCTGTTGCAACTGGATCTCAAAATCACGCAACTGTTGCTGGTAGGCGATGATCTGCCGGGCGATGACACCGGCATCCACCGTCGGAATGCCTGCGCCATGGGCCGCGCTAATGAGAAGGAAACAGAGCGTCGGTATAAGGACTGGTGTTTTCACTTTTCTGTGCCCTGTCCACTGTTCAGCGCCGCCACTGTCTTCCTGACACCGGCGTCAAAACCGTATCGCTCGACGTTGTCGAAATACAGGGTCTGTTCCGCCGGACTGGACGTTGACAACACGTATTGCTCCGGCTCGACAGACAGGATGCACTTTTTTGAGACATTCAAATCACGCTGGATCAGGTAAAACTCCCGCTTCGGGATCATCCCTCTTATAGTTTCCATCTCTCCATCTTTCATGTTGAAGATCGATCGGTAGGCGTCCCGGTTCAACTCCGGGTCGGCGGTAAAAATAAAAGTCGAGGCGGCGCTGCGTAGCGCTTCCCAGTTTTCGATATTGCCGAGTTCGATGCCGGACTGGGTCCACATGCCGATACCTGCCAGCAGCTTGCCCCAGGTGCGCACCCTGTCCAGCAACAAGGTTCTGGTCAGTTCAGGGTTAGACAGGATATGGTGGCACTCATCAACGTCGAGCCACTTGGGGCAGGTGCGTATCTCCGGGTTTTCATAAAACCGCAGGACCCGGTAGGCAATCTCCGCCATCACCAGTGGTTTGGCCACGGTATCGTCCTTGATGCCTGCCAGGTTATAGACCGCCACTTTCCTGTCCATGGATCCGATGGCGTCCTGTTCGGCGTCGAACAGCCGGGCGTATGCGCCACTCCCGGCAAAGCGGGCCAGTTTCCTCTGCACCGGTCCGGGACAGTGTTTCAGCAATGTCGTCAGGGTCTGCAGGTGGGGCGGTAACCTGAGCGCCTGCCGTATCGCCCGATCCAGGGCAAGCTGGTCGACGCCGGACATCTGCCGCAATTCCCCGGAATCATTAGTGCAAATCATGGCCATGAGTTGGCGGTTCAAATGCGCGATGAACGGGGTGTCATCGGGGCCGCGCGCCTGGGAGAAGAAATTAAAACAGAGATCCTGCGCGCTATCGAAGCGTATAATGCCGGCGTCGGTCCCGAATGCATGGGCGATGGGTTCGGAACCGGGATCGATATCGATGGCCCGGTAAAAACCGCCGTACTTGGGCCAGTGGATGCCGGTACAGGTGCGCAGGAATGATTTGCCGCTACGCACCGGGCCCACGCCGACCAGGAAACCCCTCCCACCGGCAAACGGCGAGAAATAATAGGGTGAATCGTCTCCGGACAGGAAGATATATTGCGCTTCTTCCTGTCCCAGGTCTTCAACGGTTTTGGCGCCCTGGGCGGATTTGTAGAACAACGCCAGGGTAGAGAACTGCGAGGTGTTAAGCGGTATATCCCGGAAGAACCGGCCGCGGTGGTCCGCGCAGGGCTGCAGGTCAAAGAATACGTCCGTCTGGGCCACTGTTTCCCACATTATGCTGAACTGGTTTTGTTGCAGGGAGGATTGAAGCAGCTCCGTGGTCTGCTCCAGTTCCTTGATGTCGGTATCGAAGACCACCGCGTGGGTGGCGACCAGTCCCAGGTTGTCCTTCAGCGAAGCTGCTTCATCGAGTTCCTGGAATTTCCGTATCAGTGACGGGCGGAACACCTGCATGTCCCGGTCCTTTTCGGCGCCATCGTCAAGTCCCTTGATAAAATCCGCAAAACTGAGCGTTTCCCGTTCCAGTTCCTTCTTGCGGCTGAAGAAGAACAGCGTTCTGGATGCCTCGCTCATGCCCTTATAACGGGTGGTCAACACGTAGTTGCCCGGCGTCTTTATCGGCCCCCTGGCGAACAGCCCGGGAGAAAACCGGTCGAAGTTGAACTGTTTCACCGACAGGACGCGCGCGTAGGTCTTCCTGCGGTTCTGCAGCCGCAATATATCCATGCCGTTCATGGTGACCGGCGTGACCTGCCCGTCCGACAGGTCGGTATCGATGACCTGCGGGCAGCGCAGGCCGGAGTCAAGATATTTGACCTCCAGCGTCGCCAGGAATTTCATTACCCGGTAGGTTTCATCAAGATCGAGCTGCCGGGTCCGGAACAGGCCGCTGCAATAATTGATGATGTCGCGGATCCGGGTTTCAAGCGCCGGCGCCAGTTTTTCCAGGGCGCTCTTCGAGGCAGCGCTTGCATGCCCGTACATTATGAAACGCTTGACGTAATCCCTGGATGCCGGGTTGCGCAGGCAGCCGGGCAAGTGGCGCAGGAACAGCGCCAGGCTGGACTGGTCCCGGCGCTCGGGAAACATCTCGACGAACAGCACGCAGCGTGCGCCTGCCAGGCGCAGCCGGTTCAGGTGTCTTTCCCGGTATGTGTTCAACGCGTTGCATACGGGATTTGTCCGCCGGGCGAAAGACACCTTTTGATCGCGGTAGTGGACGTAATACTGCTGCAGTACGATGGACTCGGGCAGGATATTCAGCAGGTTCCTGATGACTATGGAGAATGCCTCCATGTCCTTGTGCGACATCCCGTCCGGATCGATGCCGTCTATTTCGATAGCCCCCACCAGGGAGCCTGTATACGTAAGCACAAACCCGTTGCAGGGCCGGTACGCGCCGTGATAACTGTTGACGGGTTCTCCGTTCATCAAATCCATGCCCTTTGCTTTCCGTAAAGGTGGTGGTTCTAACACCGCCGTTGCGCCACCCGGCGCCCGACGGCATCCTATGGATATATATCCTAGGTCATAAAATCAGAAGGTCAAGACTTTTTTGAAAAAAATTTTTCAGGCCACCTCCGGCTGGTTTTATGGTTACTGAAAGCGTAAAATAGCATCACCTGTGCCAGCTTGTGAGCCGGATAACCCGTCCAAGGTGAAGCTATGTTACTGTTCATTACCGGTCTGATACTGTTTTTTGCCGTACATTCCATCTCCATCGTCAACGTGGGCTGGCGCGACGCCATGGCAGAGCGGCTCGGGACGCGCACCTGGAGGGCCCTGTACAGCGTGGCGTCCCTGGCGGGGCTGATCCTGTTGATATGGGGTTACGGTATCGCAAGGAGCAACCCCGTCTTCCTCTACACGCCGCCCGCCTGGTTGCTCCACGTCAACTTTCTGCTGATGCTGTTCGTGTTTCCGCTGTTCCTGGCCAGCATTTTACCGGGGCGCATAAAGGCCGCGGTGAAACACCCGGCTTTCGCTTCCGTCAAGGTCTGGGCGTTCGCCCATTTGCTGACCAACGGCGCCCTGGCCGACGTGTTGCTGTTCGGCTGTTTCCTGGCCTGGGCGGTAATCGGGCGTATCTCCATGAAACATCGCAGGCAACGCCCCACGCCTGGTTTTCCGGAAAGCCCCGTGAATGATCTCCTCGCCGTGGTGGGCGGCCTGTTGCTCTACCTGCTGTTCATTATGATGCTGCACGACTGGCTGATTGGCGTGAAGGTGATGTGATCCCGGCACAGGACAAGGTCCTGTTCCGTGTTCATGTTCTCCAGTTCCTTAGCCTGGAGTGCCCTTACAACTAATTTACAGGACACCCATATAATTTCGGTGAGTGTCATAGAATTACCTGGCTTCAAGGCAACGGTGATTTCAACCCATCAATCCGATAAACCCTTTCAACATTTTTTGTTACTTCAGCCCACACGCTGCTTTTTGTTCTTTCCTGGTGTGCAATGAATGAATTACTGTCCTCGAATTCCTCGTAGACATCAAAAATACAGGGGTTTTCTTCTCTTTGTTCGACATCGAATTCAATACAGCCTGGTTCATCTCTTGTGCCGGCAATGTGGGCGTTAAGATGCTGTTCTACATTTTCCAATTCAGACAAAGGAACCTTGATATGGCCAGTGAGAACTACTTTCATATTTTTTCTCGAGTCGCGGTCTCGCACAGTTATATACAGGTCTGCACTACCCGGTATCTTGCTCCTTTCTTATGGTGACGGACACGACTAGGCAGAATCCCCTAATGTCCCTATGGATCGGTTCGAACGTACTTTGCTTAAGAGGGCGCACGAAATTAGTAAACTTCAGAAATCGATCTTTGAGCCGGGAGAGGGAATAGAACTAGTAATATAACTTATTGATATTAAATAAATTTCTATCGAAAATACTATTTTTACCCAACGTGTTTCACAACATTAGATCAAGAAGGTTTTAGTCAAAATACTGACGCAGAATTAAATTATGTGGTTGATTGTAATTTGCATGAGTAAAGATATGAGTGATAGTATTACACTCTTTTAGCAGCCAGCTCCCAAATTTTCCATAATAGTATATGGTATCATCACCTCCTGTTTTACTAGTACTAGCGCCGCAAATTGCTTTTATAGAAATATTAGTAAGATGAGAGTTGATCCAGAAAAAGCCTCTGTCACGATTGTTATGTTGGGCAACTTTAATCCTTCTATTTTCACGCCGTCGTGGTTTGGTTGGAATGAACTTTTCTCTGAAAGTAGTGTGAATAGTGCAAGACTGAAGATTGCCCATGAACAGTTCACAGCATTTGATGCAGGCTGGGTTAGTTTAGAGGTTCATCCTGATAGATTTCTAATAGGTACAACGCAGTCTCCATTTGTTCGCGTTTGTGATTTAACTGTGCGTATTTTTCGGGAAAAACTCCCCCATACACCGCTTAGGGCCTTGGGGATAAACTATGACGTACATTATTGTTTATGGGACTTTAACAAACGAATGCGACTTGGTCGCCTTTTCGCTCCTATTGAACCTTGGGGAGATTGGGGGAATGAAATAGAAAGTAACGATGCTCCTAGCGGAATGACTTCTCTGACAATGACACAGGCCGACCCTGCGGGCAGGCCAGCTGGTGGTAAAATAAACGTAACCGTTGGACCGTCGATTGAAATTGAAGAAGAACGTGTTGGTGTAACTGTCAAAGTTAATGATCATTATGAAATTGGAAACGCGTCCAATCAAATTATGTCCAGGGAGTTAATAAATTTATTGGAATCGAATTTTGAAAAGTCTCTACAGCGTTCAGATAAAATCATTGATCATGTAATGTCTCTAACGTAGGAAATATTATGTTCAAGCCCACAATCGAGTCTTCCGAACCTAACGATTACTCTTCGAACTCATCGGTTGTAGACAATTTCTCTAATTGGTCACATAGTAAGGAATATGCCAAAGGAATTGGAGATAAACTGAAACATAAACGCCAGTTACGATGTGATGCTAATAGCATGGAGTATAAAATTAAAGGTCGCCCGCTTCCAACTAGGCCAAGTCATGAAAGCAATTATGTTATAAATTTTCCTGCCATGCTTGAGGGCCTGCAACCTGAGCCTTGTAACTCGTTTCATGCACTCCAAGAGTGGGAAGGTTGTGTCCTTGAAGCAAACGAGGATGAATTTACGGCTAGACTGCTAGATATCACCGCTGGTGCTATTCATGAAGATGAAGAAGTCACGTTTCCTTTAGCAGAGGTTGCTGAGACTGATCATAAATATATACGACCTGGAAGTATATTTCGTTGGGTAATTGGTTATGAGAACTTGGTAAGCGGAAGCAAACAACGTGTGTCTAGGATTGTTTTTCGTGACCTTCCTGTCATGAGCGTTAGGGATATATCTGAAGGAAAGGAATGGGCAAGGAAAATCGTTCAATCGTTCAAAGATTGACAGCCGAAAATGTGCCGCCTAGGCACGATCAGATTGAAGTAACCCTAACCGGCCCAGGTTATGGAGAATGCGTACTTATCCATATCGGGAATGGGGATTGGGCAATCATCGATTCTTGTCTTGATGAACAAAAATTTCCTGCTGCATTGTCTTATCTAAATTGCTTGGGTGTTGACCCTGCAAAAGAGGTACGCATCATTATTGCAACACATTGGCATGATGATCATATTCGAGGTATGGGGGACCTTGTAGAAATTTGTACTGAAGCTAATTTCTGGTGTTCGGCTGCTCTATGTGAAGAGGAATTTGTGGCAATGATTGGAACAGTCTCGAAGCGTCCAATGACTAGGATGAAATCTGGGATGCAGGAACTTTATAAGATATTCACATTGCTATACGAGAGGTCTAGCCAACCTAATTCTGCAATTGCTAACCGCCGAATATACAATCGGAATAATTGCGAGATTTGGTCACTTTCACCCTCCGATTCGGAATTCGATTCGTTTAGAAGAAATGTCGGCCTACTATTGTCAAAAGAAGGAGAGCCAAAAAGAAATATTCTAACCCTTACGCCTAACCAAGTGGCAGTTGTTTTGTTAATTATGATCAATGAAACTGCAATTTTGCTTGGTTCAGACTTAGAAAGACCTGGATGGTTACAAATTCTTGATTCAGCTGAGAGGCCGAATAACAAGGCTTCTGTTTTCAAGATTCCACATCATGGTTCCAAGAATGCACACGTGGATCGTGTATGGAATGAAATGTTAAATAAAACCCCAACAGCATTGCTTACACCGTGGCGATTATGTGGTCGGGAATTACCTACTAAGGCGGACATCTCGCGCATTTTGTCACTAGCCGATAAGTCATATATTACTAGTGCTAGACAAAGTATTATCACTAAATCTAAGCGAGACAGAGATAGATCTGTAGAGAGAACAATCCGAGAAAGTGGAGCAAAACTCAGATATCTGAATTCCTCCCCCGGCAAGATACGACTCCGTAAGATAGTAGGGTTCCATAACGAATGGAATGTTGAAATGTTCGGTATGGCTTGTGATCTTAAGAATTACTATTAATATTTTGGGGACACAATACTGTATTATTCTGCTGTTGTTTTGGTTTTATCCTTTTCTATTTTTGCAACCGCGTGTCACTCCCAGTAGTTATAGAAGAAACGTGAACAGTCAATCATTTAAATTCACATTATGGGATGTGGGGCACGGTATATCAATTTGGCTACAAATGCCAAATGGAACACATCAATGGATCGATTTAGGTAGTACAACGGATTTTTCACCTTCAATGCATGTTTGGGAGAAATATGGTGTAACGCGAATTGAACATCTTTTCATTAGTCACCCCGACCAAGATCATTTATCAGATTTACCCTATTTCATGGCAGCATTTGAAGAACACTATAATCCCCGGTGTCTTACATGTAATAAATCACTGCTAAGTGAAGATAAATACGGCACATTACAATACCGATATCAGATTGACTACGAGGCTATCATCAATCGTAATGTGTATCCCGTGGAGTGGGCTCAGAGTCCGTTAAATAGCGACAATAACGGTGGTGTAGAAATTAGTTCGTTATATCTTAACCATGGCGATAATGGCGGAATACAAATCGAAAACAACAATACTTCCATAGTTGTATTGTTGCGTTACCAGGGTGTTTTAATTGTCTGTCCAGGTGATATTGAACCTGTAGGTTGGGACCTATTGTGGTCATTCCATAGGATGACTATAGACTCAATAATTAACGGTGCAGACACTCGCGTGCTAGTTGCCCCTCACCACGGCAGAATAAGTGGATATTCAGAAAGCATGATGGATTCAATAAAACCTCATCTGGTAATTATAAGCGATGTGTATGGTGCTTCGGAGACCCACTCAAGTTACTACAATAAACCATTAGGTATAAAATTTGTTAATGGACACACCGATAAATACTACAGTACAAAACGTAGAGGGCGGGTACAGATTAGCATCTCTGAAAGTGAACGTTTGTTCAGGCAATACGAACACTGAGGTATGAATATAGGTCTAGCCCTATCCGGAGGTGGTCTTCGTGCCGCAGTGTTTCATAGTGGGATCTTATACAGGCTCGCTCGTGATCGACAGCTCGAAAAAGTTAATTTCATATCCACTGTTTCCGGTGCGAGCTTGGGTATTGCATTAATGTACGGGTTGAATAATGGTAAGTGGCCGGGTAGCAAAATCTATATTAATGAGGTACTACCAAGCTTTCGCAGGTTGTTGACCTCTGTCAATTTACAGCATGGCCTTTACGCTAGAAGTATGTCCAAATTCTGGAAAGCAACATATGGCCGAGCAAACTTATTAGCTGAGACTATACGTCATAAATGGAATGTAAATCTGTCATTCAAAGACCTACCTGATATACCACGTTGGCTAATCAGTACTACATGCTATGAGACTGGTAAGAATTGGCGTTTTGACAAAAAACGATTCGGTGATTACCAATTTGGATACGTTCTCGACCCGGATTTTGATGTGGCGGATGCCGTTGCGGCTTCGGCGGCATTACCTATTCTAATTGGCACATTTGAATTGGACACATCTCATTTTTCGTGGATGAAATATACAGGGTTTACTGATGACAAAATGGTGGCGGTTGATCCTATGTTTAGTAGAGTACATCTATGGGATGGTGGGATTTATGAGAACCTAGGTCTTGAGAGTCTGTTTAAGGTGGGTTCTGGCCCTCGAGAAGGGGTTGATTTTCTGATTGTCAGTGACGCCAGTGCACCTCTTAGAACACATCAAAATCGGCGTCAGGCATTATTAAGATTGGCTGATATTTGTACGTCACAATCACGGGGACTCCGTGCTCGAATTGTAGTGAATCATTTTATGAATCACCCTGATAGCGGGGTTTATTTTCAAATGGGCAATACTGTCACAGAAATAATACAAAAATCCAAGGTCAAGTTGAAATTTAATATTAACTGTGACACTACTTTGCCTGCCGAACAAGTCGCTATACTTAAAGAAATACCAACTCATATTAAAAGCTTCACTGAAACTGAATTTGATCAATTACATCAGCATGGATATGAAGTTGCTGATACTACATTATTCTGCTATTCACCATCTTCATATTCTCATATACCCTATAGTTAATATGGTTCTTCAGACTTTTCTGTGGGTTCATATTAAGCTGTGGGCATACTTTACCCAT
>JAODVQ020063269.1:0-56787 GCA_025400075.2 Phenganax stokvisi
CCAATCATAGACGCTTTCTTATGGAGTTAGCATTCCAGATTATATACATTTCACTGGGTGGGCCACATACCTGTAGGTCTCACGGGCGGTGGTGGAGCGCGCCTGGTCTGCACCGCTGGTTGTTGAGCTGGGCTTGGGTCAGAAATAAGACCCGGATGTAAAACTGAAGGTTGAGATTTTTTCGCTGGTGAACTCTTTGACGAGGGTCCGCTAAAAATAGACACACTTTTATTTCAAAGCTTGTTCACACCGGCAATGGTCCAGTGTAATGCCTTTACATCACTGAATAATTCCAACAAATTCAATGAATAAATGAGCTCGAAACTAGACAGTAAAAAGCTTTTATACTGAGTTGCCTATCAATGTTTTAACAATATTGCTAAGCGATTTCACGAACAGAAAAAACCAACTTACGTTGTTCTGCGCACAAACTTGTAGTGGCTGAGACGATCTCGAATTGCTCGCCGTTTCCAGTAAATTAATACACCAGCTACGATGAGAAGGATCAGGAACAGAGGGATGAGAACTGCTGCGGCCACATTTACACCATCTGGAGAATGAGTTTAAGCGCACAATGAGAAGTGATATGGATAAATATAACAGCGAGCAATAGGTTTGGTTATCAAGGATCTTGCCAAGTCTATATATACAACTGACAAGACGTTTATACATATACCTGAACTAGATATTTCACACCCTTGTCCACTGTCTATACTGCCTCCTTGAGTCGAGCCGAACTCAGAACAGTCTGGGCAGGCGTAGCCAGGGTCGCAGTGACAATTTCCCAACCGATTGCATACCTAAGATAAAGTTATGGTTGGTTTACATGGCAATGTAAACTGAATTGCGTAACTATTTATATATATATATTTTTTTTATGTATCCGGTACATATATGTATGACCATCGACTGCTCACAATCAAATATCACTCTCCTAACCGCTCTATCCTGGCCACCCTGTTAACTTTCCTAAGTAGGAGGGAACCAGAATATCCGGAGAAAAACCACGACTATATTGGCAAGTCGACGGGCTCTTTCACCACAGGGAAGTCAAGTCAGTACTGAAAATCGAATCCATAACCTTATTGGTGACAAGCGCTTGTCCTAACGACAATGCCTTTCAGCAGATTCTAGCTGAGCAATTACATCTAAAGAATCTAAAAATTTATTGCATAGCAAAGGAAAATGTTCACCTCGGAAAACTACTCACCCCATTTCCTGAGCAGTTGTTTTTACATTTGTCGTAAGCCGAAATTGGGATTGCCTCACTCACAGGAATACATCTACTGTTCATACACATCTAAACGTACAGTGTAACAGTGTTAATTTCAAGTTTCAAAGCCTAAATGACAACAGCAACAGTAGTACGAGTCTGGCGCTAACTATAGCCTAACGCCCGTTTTCCACTAGGCAAAATTTTCTGAGCGGAAAACGAATCTAGCACCGTGATTGGTTTGCTTTGTATTGCTAGCCAATCAGTTTGGTAGATTTATTTTCCGCACAGAAAATTTCGCCTGGTGGAAAACGGGCTTATAGCTATATAGCACCCAGACAGTGAGGTATACATACCTTTCCTTCTGCGCATTTTGCACCATTTTGAACATACTGTAAATCAACCCCATCACCATGCGTGAAAGTTGGGAATCTGAAATATAGAGCAAACATAAAGGTCCATTTAAAAAGGCGATTTTTGATGCGATTTTTCTCGTGTTGAACGATGCGAGAGTGGATAACTGGCGACCATACTTAGTCCAACAATTTTGCTACTGCACTTGCAAAGGCAACCCACGCAATCATTTACGCTAAGAAGAAAATCCGCAGCAAAAATCGCTCGTGTAAACGGGCCTTAAAGAACCCGTAGTTCAACTTTTAAATATGGCGATAACAAGTATATCGCATAGAAATAGAATAGCAGAGATCAGCTCAACAAAACAGCTTACATGCAATATGTCTTGCTATCGTAGGTCAACCACTGATATGCTCTACTCTGACCTCGTTTTAATCTCACATCTCTATTATTTGCCAAACAATGAATTCTACCACATTTCACGTCCCTAAATAAAGTAAGATATTTTTGTTCTAATAAATCATATTCAAATCATCAAAAACGTATTTTAAAATTATATAAAATTTCATCATTGGGAGCCTCTTACGAAATTGTTGAATTTGTGCTCTAACTTTCTCCTCAGATGTTATCAATCAAAGTATTTGAACATTTTCATGTTTTTTTAAATGATGTTTTATCATTTTGCCTGTTAAGGCCGGTTTACACTATCAAAGTTTCTGTAATCAAAGTAGGAATTTTTCACAGGGAAATTCTACGCATTGAAAAAATTGGAGGAAGTATCAGAGTGAAGTAGTTCAATGTTAAATACTGTATTAGTTCCCTTAAATATTTCTAGCAAATCCTTGAAAACTTAGGATTTACCTAACCGAAATGTCCACTTTGATCACAGAAACTTTGACAGTGTAAACCGGGCCTTAGCAAAGCCTCTCAAAATATAATCACAGGATATTCACTTACTCAATGGGACATGGAAAAGTTTTATGTGTAGTCTGATTGTAGCAGTTGTAGACTAAGCCGTCAGTATTTCTCTTAAAACAGCGATCACTACCCGCTCTTATATCTAAAAGCAAATGCAAAGAGTTCAGCATTCATAACCACTGGTTCTGAAAATTGATTCTTGACTTCTAATGCGTTTGATTGTTACAACCAAGCAATGTTTAGAATTCAATCGGCTTGAATACTTTCAATAAAACATTACCATTTTTATCTTCTCCATCCCCATCAGTAAACAGATATTTACACTGTTGTTCAACACTCCTGCAAACTCCATCATAACAATAACCCTAAAACAGAATGCGGTGAAAATGACCTATTACTTCTTGTCTCCTCTTCTCCCTCTCTTGCCCAGTCCTTTCCAATCTCCTCTCTTCATTACAAACCCCTTCTCATTCCCCCAAAATATTACCAACTCACGTCATGTTTTCTGCAAGGGATTCCGTTGTGCACGTGGTGATCTTCAGGACACTGAGTAATGATGACACAAAAACGTAAACACTTCAGAAAAACTTATAAACACGCTCAAACAACAAAATCTATTCACCAATTCACTTTTGCCATTGCAATATTCCGGTAAATCACAATCATCGTGAACATCGCGGCATAATTTGCCTTTGGAGACAATCTGAAAAATATATCATTACTGGTAAGAAATGTGCTAGTGAAATACAGCATTTACAGCAGTTAGAAACCAGAGTTTACATCAGTTTGCTGTTGTGCCTTACCTGACACTTGTGACAACATTCGCCATGACTACACGCGGCTTCAGGAAACAGCATACATGTCGTCGCGTTACAACATTTGTTCTCATAATGATCACACTCCTTGGGAGATAAAAACAACACCAGCTTGTGAACAAGAGTTGTAACAAAGACAATCATGAAATACTCCTCATCTTACTTCTTGTGTGCCACAATCACATTGCTCGCCTTCTTCAACAAAACCATTGCCACAAATTGCGTCACCAAACAACTAAAACACAAAGGTAACGGTCTGAAACGTTTGAAGCCAAGAGAAAAGAATGATGCCAAAAAGAACGCCTTGCAAAAAAATAAACTCAGTTTACAACAAGCGACTCAAACGATTCGTACAATTCAAACGATTCATTACCTTCTTGGGTTCGTCAAATAAGCAAGTTCCATAACCTTTTTCCAAAGTTCTCCGCAAATCATTCAAACTGCAGGTTGAGAACTTCGTAGCCGCCTTGCTGCAAATGAGAATTATTAACAACTGGAACTCATACAGCATGTTCAGAATAACACGAAACATGAGCTACGATTGCCCCACCATACGAACCTCAAAAAAGCACTCATCACACATTGATCATCTTTATCAGGACATTCACAATCTGATAATGAAAAAAACCTTTCATTCTTCTAACAAGCGAGACAGTAGTGATTAATCTCTGAGCGTTCTGCTTTGCTCACACCGAACAGTTGAGCGTAGGATGACCAAACAAATTGAAAAAAATCACGTAAGAACTTTTAACAAGATATGAAACTTATAAATACTGTCTTACTTTCTTTATCATGAATCAATCCAAAATTATGACCAAGCTCATGAGCCATAGTTGAGGCAGTCACAGCTGCTTGCTTACTGTAGTCCTGTGTGCAATATTTCACATGTTACATCAAAGCTTATCACGTAAATTTATAGTCAAAGAAATGATATACTTATAACATTACCATGACAACCCCTCCTGATCGCTTTCCACAAATGCTTAGGATTGGAGCATAACCCACAGTAGTTCCAAGAAAATCAATACCACTGTCAAGTAGAAAAGGCAATTTTTCCACAATTTTCTTCATTTTTCAGAAAGCCATAAGACACAGTGAAATCAAAATGAAAGCACAATACATACGTTAAGAGTTGAACATTGTCCCAATGTTCTCCCAATATCTTTGAATCAAGTGTTTCTGTCTTGTATTTCATAAAATTATCAAGAGTTATTGAAGCATTTCTGTGGACATTTATCTTGTTTCCTGTACTCCATGTGTCTACTTTAACCAGAGCGACTCTGATGTTGCGGAATCGATATATCTGAATTTGACAGAAGGAACTTCAAAAATACAGTAATAAATTTACAGTTTAAAGATATGTGCACTGTTCCACCCAAATCCCCAGCTAAATTATTTGAAAATTGTTTATAACTTACTGAGTCCAAATGATTAGCCACTTGCTTTGCTCGTAACCCACTGTTTTCACCATATTTCCTATACTGTACAAAAATACAAGACTTTTATGGAATTTCTTTCCATGGCATGCATTAAGGTTGTGTTTTCATAACTACAGCTGGTTATACAAGAGTATATTGGAAAGTTTACCTGTTCATAATCATTGATGATATAAAGTTCAACAAACTTTTCTTCCGTTTCCACATTACGTCGAACCTATTTAAAATGTTATAATACAATTAGTTCACAACTATACTCAAGATATTATCAAAACTCTTCAAGTCACTCTGAAATGTAAAGCACACAGTACATACTCTGCTTTTCAAATCCAAGTTGTGAATAGACCTTTTGTGGTTAATCTCTTTCTTTTGTGAGGTTTTGTGAGAAGGATGTCCTATATAAAACACAACTGACTCTAAGTAATGACTAAAATTTCTGCCATTTAGATGATAACATAGCAAATAGTTAATATATCACATACCACAAGTGGCTGGTTGTTCATCCAAGTCATTTGCATTAAACAGTATATGATCATCGAGTACCTATCAATTTACAAAATTTATATTATTTTAGAAATTAATAATACACTGTACTGTGGTCATGCACTTTATGTAAACTGTAGATTTATCATCATACTTGACCATCTTGAGATTTCAAGGGGTGAATGAAAAAAGTGCCATCATTGCTTCTGATAACTCCCCTGTAAAAAGGTACAGCAAGAATTCAGCAAACACACAGGACAATACAGGTAGTCAACTATTTTTCAAGGTACAATACATTAAAAATCAACTCACTCTATGCCATCACAAGTACTCAAAGAAACTGTAGAGCCTGCTTCTCCTTCCACTGTTCCATGATAAAAACAATTCTCATGACGTTTCTAGAAAGGTGAAAAATTTAAGATACAAATCCTCCCCATCAAAGAGCAGATGATTTCACAAGTTTACCTGCTGCACTGGAGCATGACTATCTTGCAATAAAGAATTTTTTTCAAATTCTGGACTGAATAAAGCCCTGAAAGTTGTATGACATAAGAATTATATGAATCAGAAGGCAAATATGGCATAACACTGTGCATAAAACCAGGCACATATACATATGTAGCACCGTGCAAAACTTCATATCCTATCCTGGCACATATTATCTTTCAAAAACAACTATAAAAATATTCATTCGGTGATCAGATTATTTCATTCAAGTGCTTATCACTATGGGGCTAAAACTACAGTTCAAAACTTCACACAGACTATTCAACACGTTTAAATAAATTATGAAAGAATAACAGGAAAAACGCCATACATCCGGAGTGAACTTGGTCTAATATTAAATTGCAAAATATACAACAAATTTAGTGAATAAACTAACTTGTTCAGTGCAATGTTGAGATGAAAACGTTTTTTTCTACCAGGGAAAACCATAGTTGTGTCTTGAACATGACCAGCCTTGACATGAAATGAAAATAAAATAAACTAGTCATTTGATAACCAACTTGAAGTTAATTATATACTTGTTAAAACAGCTAGATAAATACATCCTGTGAAACAAATTGTACATGCAATACACCATAATGAATACACCAATTACAACAAAAGAAGTAACGGACTTTGCAAAATAGACGCTTCTCATTGAAAACATTTAAAAGTATTTCTAAACATACATACCGACAGTTTTGTGGATAAGTGTCGTTTCACACGACCTTCCAGTCTGTATGGTTTCACAATCTCGTACGATCTTATATTTCTTAATAATTCTGCATTGTGATTTAGTAAGTCGTCCGTCAATTTTGCATCTAAAAATATTAACAAAGAGATTAAATATTCTCATTTGCAAAAAAGTACTTAAACAGTAATGTTAGATTATGGCCACAGAAGAAAAATTTGCCACAGCTTTAATGGTTTGTCAATGCACTTAAACTATTGCTTAAAATTACGCTTAAGTATTCGATAAACCCAGGCAGAAAATACACAATGAGTACAAATGGTACAAAGACGAAAACAAACGCCATTTTCTGAAACTCAACAATCAAAGCTAGCTGCAATTAAGCTTACCTGTGATTGAATTTAAAGACAGCACTAAGAAATAAATACAGAAAGCATTTACAGTAAAACAGGCAGTCATTATTGCCGCCCAAAAGAACTAAAAAAGATGGAAAAACGAGTACCAATGACAAATTATCTATGTTTGTGCGAAATAAGTTCCTCTTTACTTCCGGTAAGAACAAGTCTTTCTCCTTATACAGTCCTTATACGGCAAGTAATTGCCTAGAACTTCCGAGATAATTCCGTGACGTTTCGGCTCGTGGTCGGCTGCGTCAGGCTACGATGAACTACGATGAGTCAACACCATGCACAATGCGCACAGGTGCGTTGCGTCATTCTCAGAAGATCGGGGAATGGGGAATCAGACACACAGAGTACAAACCGTAAACTGAAAATAAATAAACCCAGCCTGAACTTGCACTGTACTTTATAACTTAGCCACGTTTCCCAACCACTGAGCCAACGATTTTTACATTCGCTCCAGGCTTCTCTAATCATCACGGACCACTACCACAGGCACGTTTTTAAAATTACAGACGCAAAATAAAGTGTTTTAAAAATCCTATCTAAAGACTAATAATCATGCATTGCACGACTCGTGAATGTTATAAAAATTGTCCTAAATGAGTTGCAAACTCGAGCGATAGTGTAGCATCAATGGTTCTTTCTACATAAAGAAAGTAATAAAACAAATGAAAAAACTTGTAAACAAGTACAAACAATATTGCCCTTGGACATTGAAAAACTATAGTTACCTTAAATTTCCATCGAGTAAGAATAATGAATTTCAACGTATGGTCTTTTCCTAGCAATTCTTCATTACAAAATATGTCAACCTCAACAGAAAAATCGGATTTAAAAATGGGAAAAATATTTTTGTAAACCGGACGAGGCAACGTAAAATACTCACATCTGTATGACTTTTTAATTTCAATTTTTTTGCTACAAATTTTCTAAGAATTTGAACAGTTGCTTGCGAGGACAATCTCAGGTATTTCTTTTTGAGAGGCTGAAATATAAAACAAATATTCTAAGCAACTAAGGTATGCTATTTCTTTGTAATGAAAACAAAAGGCCAACCTGTATTGATCTTTTGTTCTCAGGTAACCTAGAAAGAGAATACAAGAAAAACTTTAATAAAAATTTATCTGCACTACTCTTCATGAGGTGTCAGAGAATTCAATGGTCGCGTTACTCTCGTTTAGATAGACTTCCGATCTTTCTCAACAGGCGATTAACAGCGAAGATTTAATCACCCACCTCTGGCATTCTAGACATATAGCCACTTGTTCGTCACTTCTGTGATAATCATTTTCCTCTCTTAATTTGCGTTTATATGATTTGCTTGAATTGTGGCGCGATTTCTTGCATGAAATCTCAACTGAGAAAAAGAAAAGGATAGTCTTCAATCAATAAATATCCCAAACACGTTTCTTATTACTATTTAGAAAATCAAAAAATACCTTTAGATTTTGTAGAATCGGGATTATTTCTTCTCTTGAATTTCTCTTCTTTCTTTTTCTCTTCTGAGAAAAATGAAGGAAGAATTTTTAGAAAAAGAAATGAAAATATTTGTTTCAATATTTCAAACCGGAGCAAACTTTTTTAAAGCATAAAAATATATCAACAAATTTCTTGTCTGTCATCGATCTACTCACTATTGTGTAAATCTGGGACTAATTTATAAACGACATCTTGCATCGTTCTATCTAATCTGCAAGAAACAACGGAAAGATTTACAATGATTGATGATGAAGGATGCAGCAATATACGATAATAGACAGTTATATATGGCTACCTGGCTAAAGTAAAAGTTAACTGAAGCAAGATTCTCATGAGGCACCAACGTTCCTACCTCACCTTAAATAATTCATTGGGTGACTATGATGAATGATCTTTTCACATTTTGGACAATGTGTGTGTTCTTGTAAATGTTTTACAATACAACTACGGCAAACTAAAAAAGTATAAATCAGTATCGCACTTATTAGTAAGTTGTTTTAAGCATGGAAAATCAACAAGTGACGCTTACATGTATGCAAACATTCTGTCACAGTCGAAGCATTGATAAGATAACCGGAACATATCGCACAAGTTATAAATTCATTCAGTTCTTTTATTTTGAATCTCTGCTCCATCATGGTTTTACATAAAAAGATCGTTTCTAGAAAAACAAAAGTGGTAATTGCCAAATAAACAAATAGAGCATGGATAAATAAGCAAACGGCAAGTTATTCAAATGAGTTTAAATAGTACTATGTCTGTCAGTGTGTCTAGTAAAAAGGAGTGACGCACGTCACAAGTGAAGAAGAGTGCAACTTCAATCTTTAAATCTCTCGAGGGACGGAAGTGGGACTTAAACGACTTTTCCTCGCTCCTTCAAAATGTCTGCGTCAACTATTTGCCAAAAAATTTTACTTCATAAAGATTTATACAATATTTCTTTGAGTATTCGAATATTAAGACAGTTAACGATTCTTACTATACGCAATTATATCCCTAATTAAATTGGGAACACCTTGCATATTATACAATAAATGTGGCGTATAGCCAAGCATCTCAAAACATGCATGTCCACACGATTTATAAATCAGTGGAGATTAGTACATTCACTGCATCAATGATCATATTACTTCTGTACAATTTGTTCGTATCTTTTATGAATGAATGGAAATCTAATAAACGAAGCCTTAGATTCTTTAAATACCATTATACTTCTCAATGTAACTTTAGATTCATTCCATTGACTCTTCGTTGCATGCTAAAGATTATTGTAATACTCGTTAGAAACGATTTGAATTCTAGCACAAAGTAAAACGTTATTCTGTATAAACACCCGGTAATATAAACAAATATGAACGTGGCTCTTTCAAAAATCATGTACAGTGAAAGATAACATCATTCACCGAGGTTTTTAGCGAATGTAAAAGATAGGAGAGTCAAGCAAGAATTACAGACATCAAAACGATCTTAACCTTAAGACAATAAGATCGAAGACGAGAGAAGAGTCGAGGGGTAATCTTGCTATACTTTGAATAAATGAAAGATAAGCTGGCTGAAGCGCATACATTGTTAGTTTGGCAGACAAAGTAAATTCGGAAACTCATTGAAGTTTATAAATTGAAAACAAAACTTGGGCTTGAATGAATGAAGGAAATATCCGAAAAGAGTGGTAAAATAGTAGCTAGTAAGGTACGATATATGGCTATATATTGTGTGTGAACGGAATAAACGTCAGGCAAAGTGCCGTCTCACAGTTGAAGTTGTACTCACATGTACCAGTGCAGTGAGACTCCATCATAGATAATCAGTCCATAACGCAAGTTGACGTTTATATGTGTAACTACAAAATTGTACAAACAAGCACGGGGATTTAACATTATGAACACAAGCAAAGAATGTAAATGACTTAAAGATGTTGGGGAGAAATTGTGAAAGAGCACTAACAGTTCATCTTTCGGGCATTCACAAATGATCTCTCCAAAAAGATTTGAAAAAATGTACAAGTCTTTCGGTGTACTCTGTTTATTGTAGTTACCTCAACGTCTTCTTCACCTTCGCCTTATTTGCTTTATCATCTTTACAATTGATCTTACAAATGAAGCTCTGAAGTCAAGCAGTGTCTCACCGCGTGAGTGAATCGGAAACAACGCGAGATTTAAAATATCTAAGGTCGCTTTTGTTGACCTCTAATATTTCAAGCATGTATGGCGTGTTGCCAAACCCTCAAGTCTTCATTCCTCTGTAAGAATGAACGCGACCTTCTAGTTTTCTTAATGAATATTAGCTACTCAAAATATATTTGTGTTTGCTTCTTTATTATACATAATTAGGCAAATGACTGGAGGTTTAACGCAGCGCATGTCTTTCCACGCTTTTTAATGAGAAGGATGCAAGATTTACTTGTGGTTCTACTCTCTTGCAGAGAATTACTTTGGTTAAAGAGATTTTCAGTTTGTAAACTGTAAACTTCGAAAAGTTTTCTTGGCTTAAAACTGTTGAGATGTAAGACACATGTGAAAACGTAACGGTTAAAAAAAGTTTTTGCAGGCTTTTGTCCAAAGAAAATGCAACTATATAACAGAAAGAACTTTTCACTGAAACGTTTTGATGAAAGATTTCGTTTAGCAGCTTGATCGAAAGGATTAGCGCCTATGTACATACATATCAAACAAAATAAACGTGTTCTAGATCCTAATATTCGAGTTTATGTGGCGCATGAAAGCCGGTTTGTTTATGGGAAGATTAAGCAGGAATTTACATAATGAAGAAAAATTTGGCGTTTATTTATCTTATCTTAATCTTGCTTTAATATATTGGTAACTACGCACGACTCTTGCTTGTGTCAAGTCAACTAGAAGATACTACGCCTCGTGCTGCAATTGTAATGACAACCCATGACTCATAAACATGCGTGCGCAGTGACTATACAATAGATGAATGTCGAACAGAAATTCCTACAAAGAAAGCGCTGTTATAAGTCGTTGAAGTCGAGTATAACTGACATAGACGATCACCAATGATAGTACAGGATGACATCCGGGCTACCACAGGTGAAGACAACAGCGTAAGCCTGGCTCTAGTTGTGCCATTTTGACGGTCATAAGCAAGCACAGACAGCGTGACCACAAAGGAAGTAGGGACAATGGATCTTCTACAGGTATAAATATGGGAAATTAGCCAAGAACGTAGTGCCTAACACACAAGCTTTCGTTTGACTTCGGGCTATGGGCGGTTTAAATTTAGCATTCTGTATCGTCTACACACTGCGGTGTTTAAATACGCTTTTGTGAGCGGAACATGAAAGCTAGTTGATTGCTAAATACTTGCGATGTCGTCATGACTTCGTTTACAAGAAATCCTAAAAGATTATTCAGAATGATTGCTCCGTCTTTACCTACAGAATTGTACTTTTGTGCTCAACAGGAGTAACATTTTTTAATATTCTCAGCACCAAAAAATACTAAGAGATATAGTACAATGTTCAAAGTGGCCAATTGATTGAATGAAGAGAAGATATTAGAGCATGAATGTTGAGCACATTGTGTCGTGTTCAACATGGCCAGTAATCGATACTTATCCGCTCTTTATATGGTGCTTAAAGAATCTTTTAAGTCACAATCTTTGCAATCTTTCGAATAGCTTAAACACACGTTGAAACCAATATCGGAAAAACAAACGCGGATCAAAATGGCGTTAAGAATTGATAAGGAAGAAGCAGCCCTGAAGGAAAGTGTTAACAGTTTGCAATCGAGGTGTCTTTGAAACTTCTCTCATGAGTCACAAGTCCGTTAAAGTTGGTCGTCAACTTTCACCAAATTAGAAGCAAATTTTACTTAAATAAGAAACATTCAACCCATTGCCCGAACTATACATACAAACTCACGCGCAGCACACAAGCGACCTTTTCTCAAACAAGGAACTATTTACATTTCTCTTTAGTCAAACAAGAAGATAAGTGTAAAGCTTCGTGAGTTCAACGAGTTGTTGACGTGTCCTTTGTGTAAAGGTTACTGGATACGGCCTACAACTATCGCAGAATGTCTGCATACATGTAAGTCGAGAGGATAATGATAAAATACAACCCGCGACCTTATATATACTAATTCATCATTTAAATCCGAGAAGTTATTTCAAAAATTTGAAAGATATGTCAATACACGACAGATGTGCCACTCTGTTTATATATGCATCGAAATTTTCTCCTTTTGTTATCTCAATCATCGACGACATCGGTCGTTGTCGTTAGTTATCAACGAAAATTTCGACTGCAATTATTACAGGAAGTCGGCCGGAAACAAACTTTTCAGAGAAAGGAAAAACGCTTGAGGCTGAATAAGAAAACTTTGAATGTCAAAAAATTTAGATCCAAATATATGCCTAATGAGAACTCCAGAAGCAGCTGTGAATTAAAAACACAAGGAAAAACATGCACGAGAGATAATCGCATCAATTACGCAAAACAGCAGGATATGATTGAAATAATTGCTTTCATTGAAACAGGGATATTTATCTCCGCATATAAGAAACAAAAAAGAAGTGTACAGATTATGAAAATTGACGCGTAAGAAAAGTTCAATTTAGTAACATTATCCACAATATTTTATATAGTTTGCAGAAGTTGTATCGTGCAATATCTCGATGACTCTGACGAGAACCAGTGCCCAAAATGTCTGACCGTAATTCACGAGACGAACCCACTGGAACTGCTAAGGTAGTGCTTACGAGATATCCTGAAGTTTATTATGAATCAATTTTGATCAAAAGTTTTTGTTTTCATTTGTAGAGCAGATCAAACATTAGAAGACATCATTTTTAAACTGGTACCGCATCTTCAAGAAAGTACGACAGTGTTTTCCTTATTTTTCAGTCATCCCAGAGACAAGAAAAGGACCAAAAGTTTGTCAAAAAGTAAAGAATTCATAATAAGAGTAGGAAACCCTCCGTTTATATCTCCTTAGGTGAAAAACAGCGTGAAATAAACTTTAACCAAGCTCAGAAACGAAAGAAAATAAAAGGTTCGTTCGTAGTCAATGACAAAGCCAAGACAAAAGCTGGCTCTTAGTATAGTGACTCTGTTAAAAATGTGCCGTTAACGAAATAATTTTTCCTCAGAGGAGGATACAGAGCAAGAACCTGGAAAGAAGCAAGCAAAAGAGACAACAAATGAATACAATGATCATCGCAATGATCCACAGATTGCGTTCTGTTTGGATTGCATCAAGTAAGTCGCATGGGTTTGAGACAAATGGTCAAAGAAGTTATAACATTTCGACAATTTTATGTTTTCAGCAATGATGAAGTTTCCAACAAGCATATTCAACCTCTGGCCAAGAAATTCATCAAAACTTCAATTCGATTGACAATTGGGCATCTTAAAAAATACCTCCGCTTAAAATTGAACCTTCCCAATAAAAAAGAGGTGAGTTACATTGGTCATTTTTGAAGAGTAGGAAGAATAATTCACGGTTTTGTTGTTTGATATTTAGGTGGATATTTTGTGTAATGGCGAAATTATGGGCAAAGATCACACGTTGGAATTCATCTACATGACAAGATGGCGACTAAAGGTTGGTTATCAGGCAATACATAGAAACTCGCTTAGAAATACATACGACACCTACAATACAACACATACTACAAGTCCATATTAATGAGCGAGCAAGTAATAAAGGTCCTAGGAACGAGGTTCTCAATGATACTGTGACGTAATCATATGACATATTTATATTTCAGAGCGAGCACTTGCTGACACTGCATTATCGACCTCAAGAAGTAATTCTAACATGAACATTACAAAATATTCTCGTTGAAGATTGTTAATAAAATTAAGAGCCGCACCATGTAGATAGAATTAAATATTTATAAATATTTCTTACAATAATCATACGCGTGTATGAAAAGTAGAAATTCAGAGATCTAATCTCAAACTTGTACTAAATAAAAAGGTGAATATATATTTTACTACAAGAATATTTAAACTTATTATCTTATTGATTTGAAATGATGGAAAACTCAAGGAGAAAAGATTGTTTAGACACTTTATTAATATAACTTCGATAAATAATTTCCTGTACTTTTACAATAGTAGCTATACTGGAAGTCAAAACGTATACCAGCTACAATTTAAATTCGGATATAAAGTTTTTTAGTCGAATATATAGCAGTGAACCTGCACTGAATTATAATATGACCATTTCTAACGTTTTTGAGAAACAGTTTTTCCTTTATGCCTCACGAGAATTTTGCGTGTTCTTCTTTTCTCCTTCATCTTCGTGGTCTTTTATAATTCTTCCCACTCAAGAGTCAGTGGACGTCTTCAATGAACTTGATGATACGCAACTGATCTTTTCAATAAAAATAATTATAATTCTGGTAAGCCAAGCTATTTCTTTCGTTCAGCCTTTGATCTCGTTTGAATTTCATTCTTCTATTTTGGAACCAGATTTTCACATGACGTTCCTCAAGTTTCAATTCCTGAGCAAGTCTTAATCGTTTCAGACCAACCACGTACATATTGCATCGAAATTCGCTTTCCAAACGTTTTAACTGAGCAGGAGAAAATGTCGTTCTAAAACGTTTTCGAGGCAAATCTTGATTCAACTGCATATTACGATCTATAAGGGAAGAAAACAAACTATTTGAATCCTTTAAACTCTCTAGTACAAATGAAAAAATGAACGTCATGTTCATTTCCTCATTCAATTGACAATTGAACGCTATCACTCAGAAAATTATGAACACCACAATTTCTCTCTACTGCTACACGCATGAATAAAAAAGTATTATAAGTTTTATGGCTCATAAAATTTGCCAAATATCAATCAAGTCGTTTTGTAGCCGAGTCATTATGACTGTTTTTCCCTTTCCCGCCGCAGACATTCGCCGCTCTCAGTATTTAGGAGCCGCAGTATAAGGTGTGCTGCGGGTTGCGTCATGCACTCTGAGGCGAGTTATAAGAAACAGCTGTAGGTCCAGGTTCTAACCTAGCAAAACAGCTAGAAACGACCTTGTCACTACTTATTTAAATTGTCATTAATATTGCCGCAACCAATCACAGTAATCCATGCAGATCACGTGTCTACCATAGCGAAGCTTTCAGTGAAAGAGTGTGTTTAACAAAACAAAAAGAAACCAAATCAAGAGGTTGGAAGCAGCAAGCTGTTCTATTTGTCGTATATTTCCCCAAGTTACTCCTACTTTATCGTCAAAAATTTAAACCAACAAATGCTCTGTTTAACCAAGCGTGTAATCATGCATTTCCCTGAATAAAAGTTGGTGACGTCTCAGTCTGTTTGTCATGAGCAAAATTAAAGAAAAGATCCCTCAAATATCTGCACAATCCTCTAGAAGACCCAATTGGTATAATTAAAAGGTGTAGATGTCGAAAAAGTGAAAAGCCAACAATTGCCAAGGTCAGCTTTAGAGGAACGCGGAACTAGGAAAGGACTATAACTTTTTGGAGAAAAATACATCTTATAACATCACGCGATATTTTAGAGTGACTTGCATGGATCGCTTGGACTGATCATTTTATTGGCTTAAGAGACCACAGAATCACGACAAGTTTTATCGCAGATAATCTGGTCTACCCGCTATACAAATCGAAGATTTGCCTTTGGTTTGTGTTACTACATATTAGACAGATCTTGCCTAGCGAACCAGTAGTTTTTACCGCAGCGCTTAATGTTCAGTACATCAAAAACACTACCATATAGAAATTGTTGTTCGCACAACTCCGCGTCTTGTTTGCAAAACTTTGAGAGTCAAAAACGATATGCAACAGAACAGTATTTAATTTGATATATTGTAGCAATTAAATAATTATTCCATGAAGAAATCTCACCATTTGCGTGGGTTCGAAGTTCTGTTAAACATATCATTGCTTGATGTTTTGAGTTCTCCATCGTCAAATCAGTATTTCGTGCGCAGCTGGGATAACTTATTTCTTCTTTTGCATAATTTTCTGCACAATGATTGAACGTTGTTGGTATCGCTGTTTGACCAAGTTCTATGTATTGAGTCGTGTTTGAGTTTTGATCGAGTGAGTTCGCAGCCATGTCGAACGGAGCAGCATACGAAGTTGCTTGAAAGGAAAAATCGTTGAAGTTCATATTCAACAGTCACCGAGTGTGGAATGATTTGTCCTTGAAATTTCGTTCTTTAATAGTCCTGAGAAAGCAATCAAACTATTGTTAAACAAGGAAGCGCCGCAAGACAAGCCAATAATAAAATGAATTAAGAAGCCAAATCATCAGCAAATTACTTTCAACACCAACCCACCTTTATAGACGGTTAATTCTGTCTTTTTCGTTTGTCGTTTTTCTCGATTATCAAAGTAAAAAACTTTGTCAGACCAGTAGTAGACCGAAATACAAGACGCTATTTAACATGAGACGCGAACATTCAGAATTGTATGCGAAATGCAGTGTGCGCAAGTTTAATTAGAATATAATGCGGTTTCCGCGCGCGCTGCATGTTTCCATGATTTCATACAGTGGCAACGGAAGAGAAGTTTGTTTGCTTTATGACGACAACAAAACGGAGACGGTATTCTGAACTGATGCAAAACAGCTAAGTCATTTTAGCAAAGCTGGCTATTTTTGCCAACTCTCATGGTCAAAAAGCGTGGGTGAGGGACAACTAGTGGCAATCAGAGATGTAACGCTACATCAATAAACTGTTAACAAGTATGCAAGAACGGTTGAAATCAGGTACAAAACTTTGCATCAAGTCGTATATAGTCTGAAAGAGAAGTTATTCCACTCAGCCAGTTGTTTGAACAATATGTCTGATTTTAAAGAAAAGCTATGACTATAATTTTGTTTTAAAATTTTAATATACTCTATTTCAAGCGTGCATGCTTAAAGTCAAACGTGGTGATCTCAAAATAACCATGTCTCATCACGCTATCGAAAACACCGCTTGAATGACGTCATAGACGAGCCGCAAATAGGGTGGGACGCGGTTGTTTGCACAAGTCACCCATTCTCCCACGCAACATAAGAATAGACGACAACTCATTGAGGAGAATTTGGAAAAGGAACAAAAATCAACAATACTCTTAGGGATTATGACTGGATTATGACCGCTACTTCAACATTAGCGCTTCAGTTGACTAGACAAGAAGGCACGCCCAAGATTACTTTTCAGTGAAGACTTTCTTCGAAACTATCATGGATATTTTTTATTTCCTTTGAAAACAGTACTCGCTAGGGAATCTTATTACTCTGCCTTTGCAACAGTCACAAAAATTGTATAATAGATTTATCAATCTTAAACTTGATTATCTTTTGCCGAATTCTTCTCTAATTTTGCTGCTGACAAAATACATTTCTGCATTTCACTTTGAAATACTGCAACATGGTTATAAAAAAGAGTAGTTTCCAGCCATGTGAAACTCGCGTGGCGTTTGGATTCAATTGGCGAACGAATTAAACTATCCCAAACTTGCGTGCACACTTTGATGTTTTCACCAGTCCAAAAGTGTTCCAAGTATTTCCAAGTTCTATTTACAAGCATTCTTTGAGGATTCTGTCACTCCAGCTCACACAGTGAAACGTCGTAAACAGGAAAAGGGTCAATGTCGAATTAAAATTTGAATTTTTAGCGCAAGACGTGGGCGAGTTTGGCAAATTTCAAAATTGCTGCGAAAAAGTTATTCATTCGTTGCCAAAATATGTTAAATATGTGGTGTTTTTTCATCCAAAATACATATGATGAATTTTAGAAAATACAATCATATTTCAAATACTGGTAAGCCATTATGCAACGGATGTCTCCGGTGTATGCACAATTCTAGTCCGATCGTCGTCCGATGCTACGTCGGGAAACGACCGAAGTTGCTCGGAATCCTCATTACTAGGCGTTGGCAAGGATGAACAATTGTGAAGTTGAGGTGTTTCAGAAATTTCATCAAGTGCCGGCTTACTAGCGATAGACGAACGTTTTACTGGAGACGAAGTCACGCCGTTCATCTCAGGAGACTGTACACTAGTTAGCTTTGAATGATGTAGGACATTTGAATCTGTTGTCATGGAAGCAAATTTGGGTCAACATTTGACGAATCTTGTTGCTTTATAATATTAACTAAATGGACTTACCTGGATTGGTCTCAAGCGCGACAGGTAACGAAGTGAAGTTTGTAGCATCAGAACGTATCTCAGCTCTACCAGAATTCCCTACCTCTTGGCCATCTGTGAGCACGGCACGACTGGAGTAACGAATACTGTAATCACTAGACTTTGTTGCCATAAACCTGCGTGCAAATAGAACGTCACCGTGGTTTTAAAAAGGCTCGTTGAAAGAAGTATGCTTCAATTTAAATGTCTATTGACAAACAGGACGATTTTATCGCAGCTAACTAGGATTCTAAGTCAATGTAAAAAATAAACAGAAGTATACTTACGAACTTGGAGGTGATCGTATCTTTCTACATCTCTCCAAACTTTGGCTTCGGAAAACGTAACAGAGTAGAAAAAGAACAAGGAGGGCAAAAGCAGACACAATGGAAAGGATTATATGGAGAACTTCTACAAACAGAGAACACAACAAACAGTCAACGACAACAACTAGGACATTTCGACAACACAACAACTTTACAAAAACAATCAAAGACTTTTAGTTCGTCAATTAAAATAAAAAACTATCTCTTAAGCCTGGTTTTCTCTTGGAAAGCAAGCATAAGCGAGAAAACAAAGGGAGAGCTTTCCTGTGAGGATTACAAACACAAAGCAGATATTGTCCTTTGAATATCCTTGTCTATCCTTGTCTATCCCTAATTGTCCTTTGAATATCCTTTTGCTCTGCCTAGGCTTACCTCTCTCCTCTTTGTTTTTCTCCCCATTACCTGTTTGATAAAAAAGCAAATAGAAAAATATGAATGTTACTTGACTACTTTCTATCAATAAGTTCAATAATTACCTCCAGAACTTTCAGTTATTGCTCTGCTACTTTCATGGTGACTCGTCGTTGCTAATTAAGAAAATTATGTTATTTCTCTAGAAACGTGGAGAAAAAGTTTAAATCTCATTTTGAATGAATCTTCTAATAGTTTTGGTAAAATTACTTAATATGACACAAACTTACCTTCAGTAATTTGTTGAGTAGCTTCAGCGTGTCTAGGAGTGGTTTTTCTTGAAGTAGTTTCAGTCCTACGGCTGGATGTTGTGATTTCCGTTGCAGAAAAAAGCTTGGTTGTTCCTGAAAGAAAATAGTGGAGATATCAGTTAAATCTACTGGCATTGTACTGAGTCAAAAGTACAAGAACGACGTGAAAAAGATGACAAAATATTGGATATACCTGGATCAGATGAGACTCTGAGTGTGGTGGGAACAGTTGTACTCAAGTTGTAATCCGCTAAGGAAAAATATGACAATTTTCTACTTTACAATCGACATGTAAAATTGGTTCTCAAAGTCATGTCGAGTTAACATGAAAAGAACATGAACATGTCGAGTTAACATGAAAAGTTTGACAAGAACATGTCGAGTTAACATGAAAAGTTTGTACAGTTTGATACCATATAGGCATATGGTATCAAACTGTACAAACCTGAACAGTAACAATTATTTCCGCTATCAACACTTCCACCAATACTGTCACAATTGTCAGAACACGTGAGACAACCGTATCCATGATCACAATGACAATGGCCAAGATTGTTGCAGATCTGAGGAAATGATTGCAGAAATTTATGGATGCAATTTGTTCCCTTGGTAAGCTGCACAATCAATCAAGATACTAACCCCATGGCCAGAACAGTTGTTAGGACACTCTGGTTGTTCATAAACTCTACTCACATCCGTACAAGTGTTGTTATAACACACCTGAGGAAAAATCACAATCAAAAATTGAAGAATTTGTTCAAAAACTAGAAGTCTTATTTTCTCTGAGTATTGTCTGGTGATTCACCTTATTTTCAGCGCACATTGAGCCCGTTTCCACCATTCCAGCCACAGGAAGATCAGAGCCTAAATACGACGTACCACTCCTAAAATATTGACTCGATTACTACTGCTTTCGCGATCACGATAAATTAGACGACAAAATCCCTAAGAAATCCTATGTGATCTACCAGCAAGGACCGCTCATTAATGAGCTTATAGAGTGACCAATCTTCGGGTATCTTCCTCCTCGAAGAAAAGAACTGAACTCGCATTGAAGTTTACCGCATTTAACATCTCTAAACAAACAAAAACGCAACGGTTCAGTATTACAACATGATTATTGTAATAATCACGTCGCTATGACTGATAACCACACGAAGAGCAAAAAAAAATTCTACTTACTTTCTATCACACTTCATGTAAGTTTTGTTGCCTAGATCTTTGCAATAGCCATAATTAGTTCCTTTAACATTCAACCTCTCATAGCAATTTGACTTTGGAGCAATACTATCTAACACAAAACACGTACGTTTAGTTTTATAGTTGACTATATATCAAAACAAACAAAATTTTTGTGCATTCTACAGTTAAGATCATCTGACTTTAGCAAAGGCCGGGGTTTTTTCAGACTAAATCATGTTATAAAGTGCGAGTAAGATGTATTCTTACCAGGCCCCCAAAACATCTTGCATTGACTGTCGTAAGTATGGCAGACTCCAATATAACAAAGACTTTTCTCCTAATTCAACAAAGAGCAGAATATTAAGTTTAAAAAGTAGTATAAAATATGCTGTATATGTAAGCATGTGTAAAGTCGTAAAAATCAACGAAACCTCTCCAAGGCTGCAGGGTCTTCCATTGCGTACATAACTATCTGCTGGGCACTAAGAAATATAGAAACGAGCAATATATCAAGTAGTAAATGAAATGTGGAAAGTATTGCAACCACCTCAGTAGTTAATATCAGTGCAAAGATGGTAAGAGCTTACAATAGAGCTATTTCCATTGCAGTATTCTGGAAGATCACAATCATTGACTTTATCACGACACAGTGCTCCCTCGGGTCTTATCTATATATATTCATAGAAAACAATAGCTTTTTACAGTGCGCTAAAAATTAGGCCAAACCATAATTGCTCAAACCACATGTTTAATTGGCAATAAGTATACTGGCTTTAAGTACCTTGCAGTCTTCGCAACATGCTCCTTCACTGCACTGACCGGGAGAATAAAGTTGACATGTGTCAGGGTTACAACAACTGTTATTCTTTGCTGCACATTCCTGAGGATATGAAAAACAATGTTTTTATCACGAATTTTAACAAAGTCTTGAAAGTTCTAAAGGTGAACTCACCTCAGCTGTCCCGCAATCACACTCTTCATCTTTATCGATCCAATTATTTCCACATGTATCGTGGCGATAATGCTGAGAAATGTAAACAAAATGATAGCAGATGGATAGCTGAAGAACTTTCTCGCAGTTCTTCGCTTTTATTTCGTCAAGAATACCATGCACAGGTGAAATGAAGAATGATCTAGGAATTTTTTGTCTCCAGGCAAATGGTCTTTTGAAATCGCGAGTATTCATTTCGTACCCACCTGTATCGGCTGGTTAAATAGACAAACTCCGTAGTTCTTTAGAAAAATTTTTCTTAATTCAATTTCCGTGCAGTTTGAAATTTTCAATGGGCTATATCTGAGAAGTGATAAAAAATCAAGTCTTGAAGTTAAACAGCTACGCTTGTACATAAAATTAAAAACTTTATAGCACGAAACTTGCAAATGAAATGTATAACATACAAGACCCGAGCTGACATGAGACAATAAGATTTTCCACAAGGACATTCTGTAAAGCAATACGAAAGATTAACTATTGAAACTCAAAGTGTAGTATTTGGATACAATATGAAAACAAAACACCTCCAAAAACTATCTGATTATCTCGTAAAATAGGAATTTGAAATACAGATTGCAAAAAACGATCTCATACTATCAACAGTGATATGTTGAAGCCCAAGACTGTGTCCAATCTCATGAGCCATGACTGCTGCGCCAATACTGATGCTTGACCAATAATCCTGGAATAAGATTTAAGGAAATTTTACTAAAATGCTGACTCGATCGATGAATTACTTGGCAGAACTATAAGATGGATATCTTTCATTGCAGCTCAGAAAGCAATATACAATGCCGTACATAGAGTAAAGATGTGGATCTTTGAGAGCAAATTGTTCTTATCCCAGCATATCCATGCCTACCGTTTGCCAGTTTCTGCTGTCTAAACAAGTCAAACAACTTTTGTTTACAACCTCAGTTACAAACATGAAACAGTGTTTTGTTCATGAAAAGTCAAAAACGAATTGGAGACAAAAGTTGCGGTTGGAGATCGTCGGCGACTCTGCAGATGAGTATAGCCCCTCACGTGATAAATACAGCATGATCGTTCCTCGTCTTTTTGTTGGCATCTAATACATTTTTCTTGTATTTGTTAAATATTTTCAAAGATTCATCGTTGTTAGTTTCCGAGAGAGTGATCTGATCCGCAACTGTCCAAGTCTCAATCATGACCAACACTATGCGAATGTTGTGAACACGATATGTCTGAAAATCAATAAATTAAACTGTGAGAAGTTATATAAATCTCTCCAATGAAAAATGATGGATAGCTGCACCATCTCATAGTTCTTTCAAGGGTTCTATACTTACTGAATCAGCGTAGTTAACAGCTTTAATTGCACGAGTTGATGTCATAGAACCATACTTTTCATACTAGAAAGAAAGTCAGCATGAACGATGACCGAGCGGTCTTCAAAAGGGTCTAGAGATCCAGTAAACTAGACTTCTCAAATATTTCTACACAAAAGTATTTGATATATACCTGACTCTTGCTGTTGATTATAACTAACTCAACATATTTTGTCTCGCTTAATACATCTCGGCGAACCTAAGACATATGAGTGTTTTCATCTGAAATAGATACAGACTGATATCGATTATCCGATTCATGTTGAAGAAGTAAATTTGAATAAAGTTTCATTCACTAACTCGATTGTTCATGTTGAAAACGTTTCCTATGATACTTTCAAACGAAAAAATCGCGTTTTCGCTGTGATTGTGACCTGAAAAAGAATTCCAATATTTATGAAACAGTTCTCGAACTAATCATTATGTGTTCATCCGGTGTCGACAGCTGTTTGAACTTCTTTTTGAAAAGGAACAACAAGAATCGTCAGTTCAAACAGTTTCAATAACGATAAAAGAAGCAGTAGTAGCAGTGAACGCATAAAGACATTGATACCAACCGCATTTAAACTCTGATGATGAATTCATCAATTCAGATTCAAACACTATGTGAGATACCTAAAAGAAACATATGTACAATATTTTTTAAAACGCTCGTTCCCTCGAAGCTAACTTTGAGAATCAAGCTGACAGTCAATGAAATTAGATGAAACTACCTCGCCTTGTAGCGACTTCACAGGTTGAATTATGAGTGTTTTGTCGTTCATAGTAAAAGAACCTCTACAGCAAAAAAAAAGACATTATAGATCGCACAAAATAGAATGAATCACACGCCAGTTATATTTGAAGTGATTCATACGTACTCAATGCCATGGCAAATGGACACAGCAGCGAAAGATGTTTCTTTCTGTCCAATAACATGGCCGTGAAAATAGCAGTTGTGAAGACTCTTTTAAAATGTAGAAAAAAATATCATTCCTGGCTGTTATCTTATTATATTATATCATTGTTATTATTTGCTGTCGTTGTCAAAGTTTTTCCAGACCCTTTGAGACTACCTCATTCACAATCTTGTATCCACCATCGGTTACATGCCTTTCAAAGAAGTTAGGAGAAAACAAATGTCTAAAAAAAATACAAGTCATGAATGACGAGAGCTTTTACGATACAAAAACCAACTGTTTTTACGTTAATTACGTCATATTGAACATGAAAACGAGGCTTGAGGGTCATAACGGCTGGCTGCCTCAGTTTCATGCTGTCTATGACGTTCAACAGCGTAAAAGAAAGGTGTCAGAAAGGGGGGTCACCTACAGACTTCATAAACTTTATAAAATAATATTTTAAACACGAATAATGCGTCACTTTCCAGACAGTTTAAACAGCTGCTATTGATTGTACATTAGATGCATGCGCAGACATATCAGACTAATGCAAAATGAGTTTGGAACAAGATGAGAAAAACGAAGTGATTAATATTAATCAGTCGTCATTTAGGCTAGACACGTTCTCACACCTGCGCATTTTATACAACGCACCAAGTCGCCTGGGAACTATATACCACCAACTCTATAATTATGCGACATAGATCAATAGATTAAAAATCGCCGGTGTACCGGTAGAACTATAGTTTTGTTCTCATAGAAGAAGGTTTAAATATATTGAAGTGAAACAACTGTAGCATGAAAAACAAATGCAAATCTAATTTTCAGATTAAGTGATTGCGATGTGCAAATAAAACTAAGCTTCAAAATGGTTCTTATAATCTTTTATTTGTAAGGCAATACGATAAACGAATTCCAGTAAACGCTTTACACGTCTTTAAACACCTTACTTAGTATTGGATTACAAACACTTCGAAAAAAATCCACAAAAAAGGTGATTTGAGGTCGTTGCCAGGGAGATGTTTCAAATATTACTCCCTCGGCAACAAGACAAATGAAGACAGAAAGGTGGAAAGTTCGACGAATAACTTTCAAACACAATGTCAGTACATCAGCATACAAGAACCAAGGAGCCATTTTCGTCTTAGGTGTGCAAATATTTAACAATACAAGGAAATATTCGCCAAATGATAACATCTTTTTATATAAACATGAGATTTGTAGCAGCAAATGTCAAATGTCATGGGAATTTTACTTGGGTACGAAGTGAAGTCCAAAAAATATCACACAATTTGCGTTTTTCAAATCAAATAAAAGAACAAATTGTACCTGTTTAAAGTTAGTTGAATGTTTATCATTTCCCCTTGAAACCTGAAGGAAAGCACTTTCTTTTCTTTGATCTAAAAAGTTTATTTTTCTCAACAACTAAAATTATCATATCATTAACATTTTTTAGGTAAAATCGAATTAGAATTTTTCGCGGCCAAAGGTAAGTGTTTAGTCTCACCAGGCGCGGTTTCTTGCTACGTCCTGATGAGTTTAACAACAAGATGTCTCTTCGTTTCTCTTCAGACGGACAATCGACCTAATTTAGGCACTGACTTACTGGTATTTGGTTTGAAAGTTCATTCATCAAAGCTTCGCTGAATTTTGGACTGACAAATTCATATTCCTGTAAACTGTCAATTAGTTGTTGATCTTCAGTTTGAAAATGTTCCCCATCGGTAAATGTCACTCCTGAAATTCAAAAAAATGTGTAAAGAACTTGTGAAATTCTATTTTATGGTATATACTTTTGAAAATGTCAAAACTTGTATCACTTAATTTTTGATGGAAATAAGTTAAAGACGACGACCTCCAGCTGGGTTATGAACTTTGTTCCGAACACAAAGTTAACATTTTTCACCTTGCAGAGAGAAGAGAAGCAAGAATATTTTCAGCATAGTTTTCCAATACTAGAGATGAGCGTGTACGTTCTTGATATAAATAGTATATAATGTTTCGGCTGTTTAGGATTAAAAAATATGAAAACAAATACAGGGAAAGCGGAAATAAAATGTACATAAAAACCTCATAACTCCTCCCCAGTTTGAAATATGACCCTCGTAACTTTCTGTTCGTTTAGAATCAAAATGCAAACACAATTCAACATGGATGTTAGAGGTGCATGGGCGAGTATAATGTGTTGTTTTCTAAGTTAATCTCGCTTCGCAAGTGAGAAGTTACTTGCACTCTCAATACTCATTACACAGCTCCAGTCCAATGGCAAACACTGATTATAATGACACAATCAATATTAGACAAACAGAAAAAAATATTTGTGTATCGTATTGCAGTTTTGATCTTGTGTAATAAACCAAACGTACTTCTTTGAATAATCTTGTACTTCAAATAGATTTAGGGTTATCAAACTCCAGGCGTTTTTTAAGACAAGTATGGTAATTCACTTCATGGGGAGAAAGGATACTGAACATTCCCCGAGGGGAGAAAAGATACAGGAGAATATTGTCCAAAAAGAGAAAGACTACCAAGGACACTTTCTCCGAGTTATTTAACATATTCCACGCCAAGCGAAGATCTGAAACGAGAAATTGAAGGATTTATGGATTCAAGCTCTAACAAGCACGTAGTAAACTTGATCTTTCAAAACTCGCCGAGTGGCTTCGGTGAAAACACACAACATTTTGGAGATGCATGATTAAAATTCTTAGAAACTCCATCATCTTTCGCAAATATTGATTTGGAATCCCATCAAAAAGATTTACATGTTTTTAAGCAAAATCAAATTTCTGAAAATTTCGTGAAGTACTTTCGAAAATAATACACTGTTTTCTTTCAATCATCAGATAAATAAATTTAATCGGTCTTGCATGTTAGAAAGACAATCACGCACGCTTGTGTGGAAAGGTATTTGGTTACGTAATTTGAACGAGAAATGCTTTCTTTCTGCATAGTCGGGTGCTACAATTTTGAGCATTGCATGAAGTAAAAGTTCGCTGATTTTGTCTAGTCTTAACTAAGCTTCACGAAGTGGAATACATTGATCTATACATAGTACTGTAATGCAATTACGTTGAAATAATTCAAGGGAAGGAATGTTGTTTACGAGTTAGCTGTGAGCACGCGAAGAACGCGAAAAATTCCTTTTCCAATTATGTGGATTATGCTGACAACGCAAGGTTAAGTGGGAAAGAAAATGAATCATGGTGAACTTTGCAGTAGGGGCTCAATAGTAAGGATAGAATTATAATATAGCTAGTGAGCTTGCGGTGTAACACAACAGAATCATGATAAACAATAAGATCTCGCAAGGTGATATATGTCTTATAAAAGAAATACAAGATTCTCCGCAAAAATAAACTGTCCAGCTAAGCAAAAAGAAGCATGGTACAATCTTTAGAGCAGATGTTTGAAGCTTAAGGCAACCCAGTTATAGCACATGAAATCTATTCAAATGTGGAGAAGAATGTTGACATCACATAGATGACATGAATATTTGTCATTTGAAAATTCTCGTAATTTTCTTTGATGTCTTTTATAGCAGTATCTCTTTGTTGCACGTGGAGTCTCATTCTTTTCAAGTCACGCGCTCTTAATTACTCACTTCTTGTAATTGTATTCACCATGGGTCTCATCATGCGGCTTGCCTGCACGCATTTCGAGCTCAATACAAGTCCTTGACGTCATTGCGGGGCGCCAAGTTGACCAGAAGGTGCGCTCCAAGAATTGCGCTGATATTCAGACCTCATTTATAGCGCAACTTATGCTAATTGGCTCAGGAAACGTCATGCAAGGTTCGTTTACATTCTATCGCTATTTATATACACGTTAACACCAGGGCAGAGGACTAAGTTTAGAAGTGATGAGCGAGAGATATTCTTGGTTGCAAATATCTCGTATTTGATGGTGCAAGAGCATTTTGTAAGATGTTTTAATGCAAGATTCATTGTTCGATTTGACAACGACTGCGCAGGCGCGGTTGAGGTAATCGTGCAAATTTCATTTTCTAAGATAAGTAGATGTTCAAGCCTTTGCAGATTTTGAAGCGTGAAAATCTTATTAACAATTCTATATCGGATTAATTCCCACTGTGTTAGTCAAATTTGCTGCAATTTCAGGTAGACTGTATCTATGCATTGTTAAGATCTAACAGAACGAGTTGAAAAATCAGAGGCCTTGTCATGCTGGGCAGTGTTTTGCCAAGTCCCATACAAGTTCTGTTATCAAGAACCAATCACAACCTCTTGTATGTATTAAAATTTAATATAAAATATTAATTGTATTTTTATCTTATCGTAAAGACCATGATACGAATCGACTTTCATATTATTGTCTCTTCATGAGAAAAGTACTGGTCACAAAGTATACGTGGGCGTTAGCTTCCCTTGGATTGATTCCCCTGCAGTGTTTTATGGCTTTTGATTCATAATAAAAATTCCTTGCCATTGTCACTCGGTTTTAACCAAATAGAGTCATCAAATCTATACTACAACCTCCACCCACTCCTTTCCTAATCTCTCATGTGATCTCTCCAAGGAAGATGTGATCACATTAATGCATCTCTCTTGCAGAGTTTAAATAGTCCGTAAAATACCGAACTGACAATGGCTTGCCAACAAGGCGTTGATTCGAGCTTCGATTCCTCATAGAATCCAATCTTTATCTAGATCAGCAAACTTCTGCTCGACCAACGAATTGATTGGTGCTTGCATTAGCTGCAGTTAAGAGCTACATCCTAGCTGGCTAAAACCCACCAACAGTCAGAAGAGGTTTATACCTCTGAATTTGCATATTCTGCGATTATATCTTTTTGAATCATGCACCATAAAAGTAAGTATGCAATTATGTAGCCCATATAAACTGATAAATGTGTCGTTGGAAGCATGCTCTTATGCACTCATGTTCGTCATATGCAGCAACAACAACGTCACTAAACAATTTCTCAATTTTCAACATCCATCATTCATGCATCTATGCATGCAACATTCTACGTACGCTTTGCTCTCATCGATGGTAAGATTATCAAATTTTGCACTCGCCAGAAAAAATGAAGAAATTTGGGATGAAGTTGAATCATAAACACACCGCATATTTTAAGAAGGTTTAACCGCAAAATGAAGATTTGATGGGAAGTTGATACTATGATGATACGCTTCAGCAGTTTGTTGAAATGGAATTCATAAAACAACTCAAGGCAGCCCATAATACAGCTGCACTTTAAGTACAAACTACTATTCACTATATTCCTATGCTACGACGAAATTAAATTCCATCAAGTTTTACATGCAATACACTGACCGCATTTATTTCTATACTTGCTCGTGTTGACAATAGTTTAATCTTTGTGCGCCATTATTTTCATTGTCTTTGCGCAGGGACGTGTCCTTGCCCCTTTTCCATCACTATGAAGCTTTTGAGCACCGTACACGAGCTTTATTTTCTTTCTAAACTAGGTCAGTCAATTATGCGCACAATTTGAGCAATGCTTTCTCACTTTAGTTCTTTTATTTTGAAACCAAATTTTGATTTGTTTTTCAGGGATATCAAGCTCTTCACTGAGTCGCCATCTTTTCATTCCAACGATGTAAGAATCTTTATCAAACGCTTCTTCAAGTCGCTTGAGTTGACCTGAGGTGTAAGATGTACGATGTCGTTTGCGTAAACACTCCTCCTCAGAATCGAAACATTCAAGATCTAAAAGAAGGCATTGCAATGGTCAACGAACAACATGGCCGCCGTACTGTAGTTATGATTTTTACTGATAATAGCTCAAGAAATTGAAATAAAATTAAACACAGATATAGTCTAAAGTGATATGCAAAGTGAAACCTTATCGAAGTGGCTAATACGCATGCAAAATACGCTGCGTTTATTAAATTAAAAGCTGTAAAAGAACGAACCAATAGTACTGTTTTGTACTGGGCTCGCAAAGTAATAGGTTTAATTTTTATGTATTTGATATCACTATGACTTGAGTTTCCCATCAAATTACTGTTTCTATTAGACACAGTACATAAATTCGCAATACTCTGAACAAAATCAACCGAATAAGAAGCTAGATTTATTTTAGAATAGATTGTGTTGGAAATTAGGCAAATGAGATGTAAATAGTTCATTAACATAATTCGCGAAATTTTGTTCATCATATGGTAACAAAGATTTGCTCGTTTTCATTTCTTTCTCGAAGAAGTTACATCAGATCAAAACCATGAATTCTATCACATTTAACAAAAAGAGTTCAGTTTTCTGTTCTGTATTACTGTTAACTAACAGTGCTCTCACTCTTGAAAACTTTGGGTAAATGCCCTTCTATAGCACGAGACAACACCTGCATGCATGCTTCAAAATACTGTGGACGCGTGCACGCTTAGCGCGGGATCATTACCTTTCTCTCTGAAAATACATGTATACTGATGTGACGACAAAATCCATGCATGGTATGTTTTTCTAGCACAATATATGCAACGTATACAACAGCTATACGAAGTTTTGTTTGTAAAATTTTTCGTAAAACGAATAAACATGATGAGACAGAACTATCAATGGCGCTGCTGAATATTGTATCATGACCAATTCAAAACACAGATTGATGAAATTCTAGGCCATATAGAAACAATTATAAAGAATTTGTCGAATTCCAAACAACTGTACGAAGTATTCGATGCATTTTAACGAACCATTAGCACCAACCATTCGAGCAAAAGTTCAAATGGAGGTCACAAAACTCGCTGTTTGTACAATGTTTCATTGTGTACACTGATTGCCATTACATATAACAATGTTATATCTCCATCCTTCGAAGCGTTTTACTTTGAAAAAACCTTGCAAAGCACTCGATCAAGCAGCAAAGACTACAAGATTTTCCAGCCATAGTTTTATATTACGTTACTGTATTGAAAACAGTTTGTAACTCAATGAAATTAACTCAACGAAATCCAAGCATTTTTGCATGATCAAATAATAGCACTCAATACAATAGCAATCGTTTTCAGTGAAAGATATCCTTTGGTCCTTGAAAGATGACATGCAAGTGATATAACATCATGAATAAAAGGCGTGTGACTAAATAGTTAGACATGTAAACATGGATTACACGTCGGACAAGATTACCTATGTCCGTCTCCGTACAATAACAAACAAAATACCCTAATTATACGCATAGATTTTTACGTTATTCGATTTCTATGAACTCAACTGAATCATTCAAGATTTAATTTCTGTAATCTTGAAGTAGTCAATGTTCATTTACCTTGCGAACATATTGTTGGTTCTTCTTTTGACTTCCGATCGTCTTTACTGCTTTCATCTCGTGTCACTTCGTCTTTAATTCTCTCTTCTTGAGATTCTTCTGCAGACTTCTCACGCTTCAAAAGTCCATGAAAGTATATAACTGATGGTCGGTTTGCGTTCCTGAGACTTGTGAAGTCCGGTTCTTTCTGCGCATTATAAGGTTCCATGATTGCTCGAAGGACGTCTAATAAGCGTAGCTCTCTTTCCCTCTCTTTGTGATAAAGCGATCATTCGTTGTGTTCCTCACCAGCTCAGCTGCAGTAATTAAACCATGTGAACTGCTCGCACTTTTAAATACTCCTGCTGCACGCAATGCAATCAATCACGCGAGCTCCTGGTGCGGATTACTTGCACCGGTTCCGGTCTTGTATAATGTATTTCAGAAGTCAACCACTTCATCGGAAACCTGCAAATCTACCAAGATCCTATTCCACAATTTTTTATGGCAATTTCTTCCGCTAATTCTGTTGCATTTTTGCAAATCTTAAAGGAACGTTTTACTGTAATGCAAGTGTTGTCTATCAACACACAATCATAAGTAGCGCTCAATGTAACGATATCATGAGGTGGGAGGCTGAAACATTGCATGGAATGTTGTTTACAACCTTACGACGACCAAATTCTCGTGTCTTCGTTTATATGCATTGCAAAAGAGTTTCTTGCATGTTTCCTACTTCATCTCGTATGCTTCAATTGATCACCATTCCTGCACATCTTTGCGCGAGTTCGTGCAATCTTGATGCAGAGCAATTGCAAAAAAAACCCAAACTGATATTTCATAATTTTTCCTGCACACATTGCATGAAGCAGATACTGTGGAATGATGGCTTGAGATTCCACCTTTCAGCACATCGCACCTTTTTTTTACAAATATATATAGATCTGCAATCCATTTTCCCTCAAAATAACTGCAAAAACAAGGACAGCATATTTTTGTTCCGTCCAAGAGTAATCAAGCAATTCGTTCCTCTGTCAAAACGCATTTTACAGGGTTTTTTTTTAATTACAAAACTAATTTATTACCAATAGTAATGAATAGTGACCGTGAAAAACCGACGTAATCAAAGCGGATCTTTTTTCTCAAAAATTTGGCACTGCGGTGGCAAATTTTCCCGCTCTTTCGAGACGTAAACCAATGAGTCAAACACGCCTCACATAACCACTTGATACAGCAAAGAAATAAAATTTTTTGGAAGCGCAACGAGCAACATGAAACTTGTTCAATATATCATGAAAACAGTTGAGTCACGGCAATCGAACTTTGGTCAGGTTGGATTAGTGACGAAATTTGACTAGCTATATCTTATATAATACAATAAACCTCATCGGGTTACGGGAAACGAACACTGCTAGGTCTCTCTACTTAATTTAGAGCACTTTTTATTCAATTTACAGGAAATATTGCACTGGTGAATTTAACGCGATCGTAATAATATGGAAGTGAAGAGTTTTCCTTGAAGACATTCAGTTTTCTAGCAGTTTTCTTGCAGTTTTCTTGACCTTCAGCTAAATCGTGAGTCTCCTTGAAATTTTTGAAATTCTCATTAACTTTATCTCGTGATAATTACTCCGCATCAAGCTGACAGTTCTTTATCAATCCTAATGTTAAAATCCAGCCCAGACTGTTTGCTGCTAGGATGTATATAATATATCTTTTACTCACTGCTTGAAGATCTTTCTATCTTTTGCAATCTTCACGCTGCAATGATTTAGCAAAAATGCTATAGCCAAAGGCGAGTAAAAAAGTATTAAGAATCCTGGGTGTTAATAGGCGTATCAAAATTTATCTCTGCCCGGAAAATGCTCTTAGCAAACTGCCTGAAATGAAAGACATACGCACTTACTGAACACAAAAGACACCGCTATCCTTAAAGCACTTCAAATTTTAAAGAGTCACTCGCTTCTTTTCGAAAAATCGTCTATGAATTGCGTGACTATATGGTTTTAAAATGATAGCATATTGTGTTACATAGTTGAATAGGTTGATGAATATTTACACGCTCAAAAATTATTGGGTACAGCAGAAATATCAGCCTTCTCTGTCACTTTCATTTAACGCTGTGGGGACATCTTTGTGCAAATGAATGTTTTGTAAGTTTCTTCACAGCAGTAATGATACATAAGCAGTCGATTACTGCAAGATATTTCTTTAACCAAACCATTGTGCCACAAAAAACCCCACTGCAATCATGCATTGCTGTGCTCTAAGAAATTACGGTGCATGGAAATTTGGAGAGAGCAAGTTGACGTCAGGAGCGGAAATGATTACGTGAATTTGTGGATGGAAAATCTTCCTTGAGACCTTATCTTGTGCAGAGTGGGGAATGCACCAGCAGTGAAAACACTTTAAGAGAACGTAATGAGTTTAATGAGCGAAGGACGAAATTATGAGATGCATTAATGCGAAATGGATACATGAACAAGACAGTTAATCTCAAATCAAGAGTTCTCTCTTAATTAAGATGATATAACCACATATGATGAAAAAAGGTAAACGGATACACACGTGAACAGTACTAATGTTTTATAGGTATACGGTTTAGCACCTATATAATTTGAACACAGACATATAACGGTGGTCACAGGCCTTTATAATGATATCATTTTAAGAATCCTAGTATATATCGAGAGGGAAAATGTTCATTACAAAGAGTTCAAAAGAAACAAACATCAACAACAGCCAACAACGATTCAACACCCTAATCATTTAATGTAAAACGTATTGAGCTTCTCTTGGATTGAAAAACAGGCGAGGGCAACGAGGAAAGATTACTGGCTACATATTTCTACGACACCTGGAAGAGATATGAATTGCTGACGCCCCCGCTTCGAAGTCAGAACCCACAGATAATTAATTACCGCTCACTAGGTGCAGTGGATGCTAATTTCTCCCACGCAATCTCGTGAATTCCCCGGCTGCACGCATCATGCGTGCGCAAAATGCAAATTTATACTCAGATATAGTTCATCAGTGGTAAACTTGCAGAAAGCCTTCATTTTCACTCTTGAACTCTTCTTCAAAAAACCTTGGTTGTACATAGCGTTGTAACATTCGTGTATGGGACCTTACATCGGTATATGAACCAGCTGTTTTTGTCAGGGCCTTGTTATAACAATGAAACACAATAGAACTATACAATATTTCAGCTTACTGAAGACTTGGTCTACCTATTTTTAGTCGAAACATTATACCGACGTTAATTATGAAGTATTACATTTTTAAAATGCATGTTTAAAGTTATGAGTTTTTGTTGCAACTGTTCGCTAATCAATATATTTTTCAGTCTTGTAAATAAAAATGAGGAAATTTATCGTCGCTAATATTCAAAACAATGCACCATTTTATCCTTGCAACCTTCGAGTTGTGATTAGCGAGTGCGTCAAGCAGCCTGGTAGCGACCCACGCTTTTTCTTATCTTGAAGTGTTTACAACAAAACTGATGTAAGATTGTGAATGAAGTCTCCGTTATCACATTTGAGTTAAGAGTCGTTTAATAAAGTCAAGGGTAGTGATAACATAAAGTGTTCACGAGAACGTGGTCAGTACACGTGCTTTGGTTGCGTTTTCAAAGACTACTGCAGAAACCGCTGAAGAAAACATATGAAGACGCGTATTCGCATATGTATGCGCCTGTAGATCATACTGTAAACACTATGCACGCCCTATTCCGAAAACATACAGTTTTGAATCTGGGGCCGGTTGTATAAAACTTTTAACTACATTTTAACTACGATTTTGTAGTTAAAAAGTAGTTAAATCTTGAATATGCGATTCTGATTGGTTGACATTCGTATATAACTATAGTTAACTTTAACCACGTTTTTATGCAACCGGCCCCTGGTATATATGCCCAATGAAGAGAGTTGACAGGAAATTTAAAATAGTCCACATCTATTCTTTAATATGTTTTTATTTATAAAACATTTATTTACAAACAAGAAAGGAATTATTTTACTATATAATACGCACTCCAACCCTATCTTAATTTATATAAAAATGTATATATGTTTAAAATATTATATGATGCAAGATATATTTACACTAATTGGTTCTTATTGATCGTAATTTGCGGGACATTTCATGAACATCCCGGGGTACTGTAACGCAAACTCTCGCGTACATGGAATATGATACATTGTAGCTTTTATAAAGTGAATTCCAATCATTTTATTGGTCATATACTCATATTTACAATGATTTTGGAAATTCAAAAAAGTTAGAGTAATATAATATTATTGCATTCGGAGAAACTATGACTCATTCAGTTTTCATCTTTTCAGATGAAATCACAACACTACACTGAGTCCCTCAATATTATATCTTCTGAGCTTCCTACATTGAGTCCCTTAATATTATATCTTCTGAGCTCTCATTCTCATTCTCCAAGTCGACATCTCTTAAAATCCATTCCCTGCACTTCAGTACCATGGAAAACCTGTTTTCAAACAGCGACTTTTCACTTGTTCTCTTTTCAGTTTCATTCTTCTGTTTTGAAACCAAATTTTAATTTGTTTTTCTGTCAAACAGAGCTCTGTTGCAAGACGCCATCGCTTCAATCCAACGACATACATATTTTGTCTGAATTCTTCCTCCATTCTTGTAAGTTGCATCGGAGTAAACAAAGTCCTCTTACGTTTGTCATTTGAGCCTTCTGACTTTGCCATTTCTGTACAATAATTCAAAAAACAGCAATGCATGAAATTCCAAATAGATCCCTCTATATTTTGAATACTAACGATATCAACTAATGACAAGTTAGAGCCCATTCATATGAGTCCGGCTGACCGAGTCACCCAGCAACACGGAGATGTCATTTCGTAACTGGCTTTTACATTACTCTCAGATTTGATTCACACAGAAACTGGGTTAGCCAGCCTTGCCGAGATCCCGGATGAAGCAGCCGAACTCACATAAATACGTAAAGCGGGCCAGAGAAAATTTTGATGTTCTTGGCCAATCACAAACGAGAAAAATTGTTAATAATGATATTAGGTAAAAAATTCGTACTTCTGCAAAGAGCTATTTGAATGTATGTTGTCTTATGAAACATCCAAACAAGAGTTATAGAATGTATTCTCATCTTTGTTAAGCCCTTACAGCATTAAACTATATACCACTCCCTTGACTGTTGAAAGTTTATCTTGTATTATTTTTTTACTTGTTCCACACCTGAAAATCTCCTCCCAAACTTATGGATCCACACCCTAGTATCATATTACATGGGATCATGCAAAGATGGAAGACCACAAATAGACTGTACAGTACAACTAAGTACAAGAACTAACGAGTAAATATAATATTTTATTTACTACACCATCACTTTACACACTGAACATATCAATAATCACCCAACACAATATCAAGTTACTACTGTATATAAACTTACGAAAGTCTCGTTGACTACACCAATGAATAGTACTCAACAACGGAAACTTCAAAATGTTTTCGTTTCCGAAACTGTATCCTCAAGTACAGTGAAGTGTTTAACCAGGTGTTACAATGTCGCCTAAGAGAGGTAGAAATCACTGTTCTATATATCAAACAGCTCTATATTTCTTCCAAAACACAGACTTCATCCGTGATATACGCGTCGTTAGGGATTGATACAAAGGTGGATCAACATCGTAACGCCAGAAAGTCTGAACGAAATATTCACAGTGATGGATCTCCACACTGCCACCAAGCCCAATGCCATACAGTCATACTGACTTAGAAACACCATGCATGCTAGAATTTATGACTTAAAGCATGAACTAAATCATTATTACTACATAATAATATCTAGTATTTCTAAACTGTAATGCTCTGATGAAGAGATGCTGTGACTCTTTCTATAACACACTTACGAAGATATGTTTCTAACTATACAATGAATAGAGATAAGACATGTTGTTTTTTCACACCGCAAATTCTAGCTTGAAAATGTTCTGAGATGCATAAATATAGCTCAGACAAAACTCCTGGATAGTTTCCGCCCAAAGTCTCGCTAAAGATTATCTATATCTTGAGCTTTCATCGATCTGCTGTTCAATGAAATTGACGTAAACTAGAGGAGTAAATTTGGTTTGTCGCCAAAATGTATCCGCATCCCCAATGGGTGTGCGAATCACCCTACGGCAAAATGATGCAGTTATTTTCTTGTTATCTCTTCGGGAGTGGAATTGGGACAAAACTGCGGTGAACGTTACTAAAACGAATATGAAGTAAACCAAGATTCCTCCTCATCATATTTAGATGTGACCAACTCATCTCAATCACTCAACAGAGTCCGCACACACTATTGCATGTTACTGATTATTAACCATAACTCCTAAAGTATTTCACATGATAAGGTTGACAATGATAATGTGAAGATCACGTTTTGGTCAATCTTCGGTCCGAAGCTCCAGTATCAAACTGTGCCACAATTGTCCCACCCAATATGCCGAAAAATGAGTTTCAAACCGCAAAAGCTCTTCGCTCAGTTTTGATACTTTAATGAACAATAATTGCCGTCACGTTTTGTGACAGAGAAAAGTTTCTGTAAAGCAGAAACGAGGTACTTCGTGATGGTGTTCGTAAACTGTACTGCTAGACATTCTCTATGTACGAATTAAGAGCAGAACTATACACGTTATTTTCTACTTAGTACAGTATTAGATCCGACGATTGAGCCTATCTCATTATACTTTAAGTTAACTATTGAAGATTTAACTTGCATGTTCTGGAACTTCAAGGATTATTGTCTCAGCGAGTCTGTGGTCATTTTAATAGCCGCTGGCAGGTTTTAACATCCTGCACTTTTCGTGTGACATTTGCCATGCAAGGCTCTGTCTCTATAGAGAAGTATATAGTATATCCAACTGAAAAATCCAACCTATTTAAGATGTACAGTACATGCATGCAATTAATTCTATAAACTATATAATAATACTCTAACGACAAAACCTAGATTTTTAATTTTGATCAATCCAACTCGTAAATAATAAAGTAAAGTTGTGAACTCAACAAGTAGTTCACACACGATACGGTATATTTAGCAAGGTATTTCGGAAATTGACGTTTTTGTTTGCCAGAAGTTGAGCACTTTTCAGTGTAAGATGATTAACACATCCTTGTCTGACGTGTAAAAACATTCACCAACTCCAGCAACAAAGGAATTAAAATATCTTCTAAGAATAACATTATTATAGAGACCGCAGACGTCCAAAAACGTCACGAAACAATTCGTGCATTTTGCTCACTGTGCGCGCTCTCATGAATTTCCAAGCAAATTGAACTACACTACGTTAATTGCATACATGCGCTTTACTTATTTGAACAGCTCGTCTGATGCTATGCTTGAACGTCGATCAACAGTTTTAAAAATAAATGTTGAAAAGTGAACTGGGTCGAAATAGTAAATAGCACGGCTGCTCATTATCCATATTATATCAAAACTGGCACAAACACTTTCAATGAATTCAAAGTTTGACAGCTTGAGTACAAAGTCCTTTCAAGATTTTCTTTCAAGAAAGAGAAAGCAAAACTGAGAGTTAGTTCAAAACTCTGTTAGCTATAAATACCCAGTTCTTCATCCCATAAAATGTGCGCGCAGTTGCACCAAATGAAACGTTTATAAAAAGCATAAATTATGAAATGTCTTGCAATCTCTTGATATTTACATGGTATGCGCTAATGAGTACAAAGTAAGGAAGGACAGACTCGAAAAATTCTGTTTTTAATTATTGGGATAGGCTGTCTTCCCAACAGTGAATACAAACACAGGTCCGACCGCATGAACATACCCGCATAATTACCCATTCAATTACCGCAGTATATTCCTACATAGTAAAGTGTAGACTTTAACACTAGACAAATCCTTTACCAGATGCGTTAAGAAGTTATGTGATTACGTAAAGTCTTGTCTCAAATTCAACTGTCCTGAATATTTTCTAAGCTATAGCAATGTGACACCGCAAATATTTGTTTAAACTTTACAAGTAGTGGCTATAACTTAAAGTAGGTAAAACGATGCAGAATTTGACCGAAATCAGGTCTTGGAGGATTAACAAAATCATGTACAAAAATCGAGAGTATATGCTGACTGAACAGTACAGGATACTATGACTATAGTTTTTGTCAACTTTTCAGTGTTGTTAAAGGTGAAAATACAATTTTAAAAGAACTTTAAACTTACGCCACATACCCGTTCACTCATTCTGCATAAACACTTAAAACACAATCGCCTTATGAAGATTTTTCGTACAATGTCATCTTTATTTCTACTTGGAACTATTAAAAGTATTTTGAACTTTATAAAAAGTTTTTAACCCGCAATTAATATCAGCAAATGAAAATGCAATGAAGTACCAGTCTTACGCTCTATGAATGTACTTCTAATTGTAATGAATGAAAAAAGTGATACTCACCAAAGTTAACTTGGCCAACATTTGTTTGACTTTCTCTCAAAGAATCACTCGTTGATTCGTGACAAAATGCTGGATGAGTTTCGTTCATTTCACTCTCGTGATGAACTTCGGGAGATGAAGCTAATTCCTGACAAAGCTCGTTGTAAGAGAGTGAACGTAAAAACATTTCAACCTCGTCACTGTAATGTCGATTCATTGCGAAACTTTCAAGCATGATTCGAGTTGTGTTCCTCCTAGCTGGCACACGTTCAGTTTTATACCACTTTGACAGATAAGATCGTCGCGTGGGCAGCTTCGCCAGCATTAATTAACATAAAGTGCGATTACATTTTGCCGTTTTTAATTACATTTGCGCGTAACAATGGAAAGCGCGCCGTATGCAAATATATGTCATGCATATATAGTTATGCACATATATGCAATGCGATAAGTAGGAAACATTTAGCAATAAAAAACAAAAATATATGCTCTATACAAATAAAATCTACACATTTGCGCAAATTCGCTCCATTTTTTGGTTTTTTCAAACCGTTTTTTTATTTCACAATATACACAGCACAACACGACTATTACAGGATGCATTAGTGCTCGTTCTCACGCTTTAAAATTTAAACAGATCTGCCGCGTTTAGTCGTTTTGAGTAGCGCAATTAAGCTGTTCTCTGGACATTGCTACCAAGCAAGTTTTGCATACACATAAGTAGGATTTTGCAAATTTTTGAAACTTTTACTTTGTTGGTGTTCAGGAGTTTTGATGAAGTAAAACTGTGAAAATGTATGCGTGTGCACACTTTGGTACATACATTTAATATGTCAGTTTCACGCACATGCAATTAACCGTGATACTTGGAAGCCACTCATACATAAAGTCGATCCAGTCAGTGTCTAAGGGCTCGTAATATTATATAGATAATCTTTTAAAATGTCTGCGTTCTATGATAGACGAATATAGAGCAAGAGATATTTAAATAGATGACTCCTCGAATTAAGTGGTAGGGATGGAATTTTTCAAATGCAAGACCGCAGTTTTCGGAATGACAACATCGGCGATTTTTTAAGATAAGTTCGGGTGTAACTGCCTGCAACTCTCATGATTTCTACCGAAAAAAATGCGAGACAATCCAGCTGTGTTTACTCACAGAGCAGGCAAATGATTCGCAGCGAAAGATGACGGAACAATTCCGGCTTGTTTCCTTGTTCTTGTCAGAAACAACAGGATCTAGTCTAGAGTTGAGTCGCCATCGGTCGCGACTCTCATCTGCTTTAAATTTGGAGCTGAGCAAATCACTACACGAGTGCACTTACCTTGATCCTCAAGAAACACTGATTGACAGAGATGAACAATGCGTACATTGAAAGCTCTATTCCTGATACGCTGTATTTCAATTATCCACTCTATATATAAAAAAGATAACATTAAAAACCAACCTACATATTTATATTTGTACTTTATTGCTAAGAAGAGGTTGCTCTATTAAACTAGATTTCTAAAGAAGAAACTGCTGTTAGAATGAACTAACGTTTACTAACTGATACTAATTGATACTCTAGTAAAATTAGTACACTAATTATAACGTTCTCGCGACGTATCAGAATACGCTAATTGAAACAATAAAGTTTCGCTGAACTCTGATGAAACTTAGATATTTATAAACCTCACAATGTTCATTCCGAGTACAAAAGCTGTCAACATTTAGCAACTTTCGATACACTAAACTCCCCCGCTGAACTTTGTTTTGAATTTCAAGCATTTGCAACGGATTTCCTTGACGATAAAGTTTCAGGAATTGAGCAAAAATGTGAATGATTAAAACCTTGACAAGCCAGAGTATTGAAACGGATCAACACTCGGAAATGCAATGTATACTATATCATATATATCTTGTACGTGCAGTAGCCCAGATATTATGATTCCAACAACCTTAGTAGCTAAGTAATTCCAGTAACTTTTTGAGACATGCTCATTTAGACTAAAAGTATAGCAAGGAGGTTAACAGAAAAAATCATGATCTCTCGACTAGTACAGGAGACATTTATCTGTATGCATCCAACAGTGTATAAAATTTGAAGAATATTTTCCAGATGATTTAAATTATTTCTTGTCTCATAGCCAAGCGTGTCGACACTTATTGATTTAGCAGTTAAACAACATTGTCTTCTGCTCAGCGTGATTTTAACTTTGCGTGAGATATTTTGTACAGTAAGGCGCTTCCCAACTGGGAAACCTCATTAGAGCAGAAAAAAAGAACGAGTTCCTTTCTAGCAGATGTTTCGCAAGTTTTGTATGAAAAAAATCGGAAGTCTTGTTTTGAAATGACACGTCTGTTGTACCAGGAATTGTCATTGGAAGATTGGAAAAGATAAGAGTTGGCAAAAAAGAAACTCTTGCTTTCACGTTTAGAAATTTAAAATGAAAAGTAATGTCCTTAAGTAACATGCAGTCCATTCAATACATTTCTCCACTGATGAATAGTCTCAGTGCGATGTACGTTTTCTATTTCATTTGTTATCGTATAGAATAGCTGTAGTGTGCTAAAGACATATCTTAAGTCAACATGGTTATTATCACAGTATACATGCATTAAATGAAGCCATTTATTTTCTCTGAAAGAGTGATAGCGGAAAACTGCTATTTCTCGTGTGAAAGTGCCAAGTCGTTAATAATAATTGTTGGTTTTACTTGGTGAATGTTTTCTCTCAGTAATGTGGGTGGATAATATGTTCTATCTGACAGGACTTTTTAAGTGTACCGCGCTACAACAAAATCACCATCTGTTACTCAAACCTTTCCCATGGCGGTGTAAAATGAACGTTTAGATTCTGTCGGATTAAGCCATTAGTTTCGCTAATTTACTTACACCATGTACTCAACTGTGATTGCATGGTGTCTGTGACCTTGTCATTGATACGTGTTTCAACAAAAGACATTACTCGTTCTTCTTCTGTTTTACAATCACGATATGTTTTGTGGGAAAACAACGGTGCAGTACTTCGTCGATAAGCTTGAAAAATGGCCTGAAAATTGATGTTTCAATTCTGGTCAAATTTCACACGAGAAAACTATCAAGTGGGCTGTTTCACAAATAAAAGCAGAGCATCACTGGAACATTTTCAATAGATTTTGTCTTGTTTGCCAGTCAAACATATACTTCACAAGTTAACGAGGCTATACTGAAAGCCGGGAGGAACAGTCTATATTTACATCACTTCTAATTTCGTCATATTAGCAAGGTTAAAACGAAGTTTATCTTTAATTAATTGCATCATTTTCTTTTCCGATAATACAGGAGACAGCGTACCTGACTATACAGTCTACTTATGTTTACTCATGTTTACTTTAGCTTAGGCCTTTCCTGCTTCATTCTATATACAAGAAAATGCAGGAGTCTTAAAGACGCCAATATTATGATTATGCAGAACGAATAGCAGTTAACCATTTACACAGATAGTAACTTGTTTCAGAAGATGGGTCCTAGATCATAAGAGAGATATTCAAAATTTTTCCACTGCACTGTGGCAAGAGTACAGTCCTGGATAAAGAATCATGAAGTACTTCATGCAGATTAACTTCCATTTTAAGCTTATAGTGGTTGAAGTGGAAATTGCTAATTATTGCTTGCATTTTTTCTTGCTATCAACTATTGGAAAACTGCCCTTTAAGTTGTAACCTTTCACCAATACATGAAGATCTCTACTTCAGCATTTTCAGAAAAAGAGTGAAGAAGAAAATTGTGGTTCACAGGAACAAAAGAGCAACAAGATACCATACAATGATCACAATTGACCTACACCCTTTCATATCGTTATTGAGAGCAGCAAATGAGCACATCTTAGTTGAGTTAAAAAGACAAATACATTGAACACACTCTGACCTTTCATAAGACAATAGAATATTAACGAGAGTAAATTTAGCTTCATATATAGCTAGAGGGCAGGCCAGAGACTGAATACGTCGCTGTGATAGAAATAATTTGCATGTTAGGATATGAACAGGACGTTTGTATGGCGACTTATTGACTGCGATGAATTCTATCAAAAGGTTTAACCAATAAGCAGTGTTTACAATATCGCTATCAAAACATTGCAATGATATTTCCATATGCAGATAAGACACTTGAAGCTGTTGTTCGAAAATAGACACTTATGTACGCACAAAAACCATCCAAAGACCTTTCCTATTAACACCAAACTGTTCAACTCGTCAAAAAACAACCGAGTTTTTCTGTTCATGATGCATTGACATGGTATGATACAACAGGAGCAAGTGAGTCATTCCAGCAATCCGAGAAATCAAAAACGTCACCAGGTAGACTTAAAAAAGTCGCACAACCAAACAGTCTAAATTAGAATTTTACTTAATGTTACACATTTATGTGCTAATGAAGATTCTACCAGAAGAATTACAAGCAAGGAATTTCAAAAATTAGTTTATATTTCAACGCACAATTTTAGCAGCTATTTTGAGATAAGGTTCACGATAAAACCGATCAAACTGCAGTCAGTAACAATTAGCCATGTTTACAATTGACTTATCTTAAACTGTTGAGATATCTTAACAATGTCTGAAATTTGTGTTTTGACGTTGATTCAAGAAAGATGAAGACACACGCTTCCATAAATCACGCTCATTCATGACATTGTCTACACACCGAAAAACAATGTACTAAAGTTAAGATAGAAAAAGAGAAAAATAAGATGGGGGGCAAATAATGTAGCCAGGGATGTAGATATTCGATTAAAGTGTATACAATCATGTGTCAAGTGGATTGACAAATGAATTTAGAATATTAAACAATTAAAGGACACGCATCAAATATTTTACTAATAGTTTAGCAGAAGAAACGATTCATTTCAATGTCTGTAAAGCAAAATCAGTACAGTTAGCATTAGGAATTATTGTAGAAATCAAATTCAAGGAATTGGTCAGGTAACAGTATTTCAACAAATGAAGAATTTACTCAAGTACAAAATAAGAAACCCTTCCACACAATGACGTCAAGACTTCATTCCACTTAGCTGTATAAACAAGTCACAGACACAGTTAAATCAAGTCTGAGAACAGGTAATCCATTGGAGAAATTGTGCTTGAACAAGAGAAAGATTTGCAATCAAGAACAATAGAAGTAGAAATTCATAATAATATTGAAAATAAAGCAAAAAACTTTGTACAGATCTCCTGTTATTCAAATAGTGAAGTAAAATCAGAGATAAAGCAGTGAAAAAGGTTTATTGTCAGGGGGGATAATTGTATCATGTCTCAAACAGATCATGTGATTCTTGTACTATCAGGGGGGATTGTCAAGCAGTTAAACCGACAAAAACAGACATAATACTACATAATTCTTAAATTCAAACGAAGAAAATACAAGTAAACCAACGAGAATATATTGGACAGTAGATATGTGATACAGACTCTTTCTCAATTTCTTGCAACAGTCAAGATAACCTAATGTCTTAAAAAACTTTATCTATAAATAAGACAGAAGAGACAATTTCTTCATTTAGCACACACTACCTGACTTGAATTATATGTATTGCTTTAAACATTTACCTTTGAAATGTAGACGTCGTCACAGAGAACGGTTAAGTAATTTATTTATACTAGTTCAGCATTTGTTTACATACAGCAAAATAATTCTTCTTAAATGTGCAAACATTTACTGTATTTGTGCAAACAGATATTTAGATAAGTAAACATAATGATATAAGTATTATAAAAACACTGGACAACAAGATAAGTACTCACAATCATCGCAATTTTCTATCATAACAAATGTCGGCGTTTTTTACGAGGTATAGTTGCTTAACTTTAGCCAAATTTTGGCGTAGGAAAGTGTTTTATAATTTTGCAAAGCATACTCGAGTAGAATGAACATTAATATCAAAGTTTTGGACCATATTTTCCTCGCTCAAACCTTGAAAATTTTGACAACGAAATCTTCTCAAAATTCGCGCGTTTTATGGTTCGAGGGAAGACCGCTGTGCATGAACATTGCATTACAGGTGGGACATTCACAGCATTTCCTATTTTCTGCATTTAACACACGTGTTTCATGACTAGTTATATTAGTAAGGTATGACAACCAAGCGCACGTCTGAAGTATTTGTTCATGGGAGTACGATCCAGCATACACCCTGGTGGCTTAAAAAGCCATCATGAACAATTCTGATAACGCGAAATCCGATCGCGGTCTCTTTTCTCTTTCATTCGTTTATTTTGGAACCATATCTTGATTTGCTTTTCCGTGAGATTCAACTCAAGGGATAGTTTTTTCCTCCTTACTCCCACCATGTACATTTCTTGTTGAAACTCGTATTGTAATCTCCGTATTTGGTGAGGTTGAAATACCGTACGAGATCTTTTAGTATTTGAGTTTATCATGCTTGTATTGCTTTCCATGCCTAAAAAAAAGTTATTACAACGTTTGTAAAGACTATAGATATTGTGCATTAAGTGGGTCATAAGATATTAGGTCTCTATAAGGTAAAATATTCTCACAGAGTAGCGTTCTTCCTTTACATACTTTTGTCTTCATAGTTACTTTGAAACACACAGCCAGATTCTTCAAAAGATTCCTTTTCAGGACAAACAGAACTTTGTTGCCAATCACCAAGGCTTTTTGAGGCACAATTTAAACCATTTAGATTGTAAGCGTACTGAGACTGAATGTTCACGAAATCTGTATAGTTTCGAAACATTGAAGAATTTTCTGGGTTAACTACTCTTTCATTTGTCTTATATCTGCAAGGATGGTACCTTTTTTCTTCATTCAGAGTATTATTGTAATCATTCGATGCCGTGCACTCCAATATATTTTGATTATGTTCCATTCTAAATTACTGGATATTTCAAGAAAGTATCGTCCCACTATCCTAACATATATCCTTGCGTGTTGTGGAAAAACAGAAAAAGCCTCGCTGAAGTGATTTAGCAGTTAAATCCGCTCAAACACTTAGTTAAGCCAACAAGATTGGGGCTCAATACCTCAACACAGTATCGCTATAAGGGTTTTACACAACATTAGGGCGCCAATGTGACTAGGTGTGGTCTTAAGATAAGGGAGGGGTTACGCAAGGTGAACTATAGTTTTTCAAAAAGGAAAGAGGATTCTGTGTATTAGACAGAAAACATCATAAAACTACAACCATCTAATACTTTTTATGATCAATGAACACTTTGTCAACACCAGCCCATTCATCTGAAAGTTGGCTCATGAATCAATCATGTTTAATCAAGAGTTATTCACATTCGATCAAGTTGCGCATACAAACAAGTTTACCAAAGGTTCATGGGACTTCTGCCAATCTTCTACCGTCAACTTTGCTATTGTTTTCTGTAAATTTGACATTTCATTCCGCTCTTTTTGCCTGTAAATGAGGATCACGAGATCTCAAAGTAAACTTGCCAAATTAAATATATTGCTTCGTTCCAAGAAAGTTTCTGAAAAGAAAAATAATAAAAGGTAAGCATTTTTTCGATGAAAATTGAAATATATTTCAATAATTTCAATTCTTTGAAACCGAATTAGCAATGTTCAAAATATCTTGAATATTATTCCGGTTGGGAGCCAACGTCGACTTGTCTTCTCTGTAACAAGATTAAACATTATTTTACGGCTTTATAGCAGTAAAAAACTACTATTTTTATACTAGGATTATACAGCGTTTATAGGGAATTGGTGTTAACATAATTTACTTCGCTATAAGATGTTGAAACCAGGCGTGAAAAATACCATGATTTGATGAAACAACTTTATTCCGTGCTTAATCAAAAGACGACCACACAAACAGTGTGGAATATTCGTATATTTCATTGATGTATTTTTGATATGCAATTCCTTGGTGCATCAAAAGTTTTGCCATGAAATAGCTTTGCATACATAAACACTTATGTCGTCGATCAAAGAGAGCAAACTATACAGTCACTCCTGCAATAGTGATTTGACTTCCAGCATAATGTGCGCTACGAGAAAAGATAGTGCAGTCTAAACTGAATAAAATCTATTAACATAAGAAGTTCTAAGAAAGTTTGGAATAGTACAATCACAATAGAAACCGCTCATTGTCACATTATTGCGGTTTGTGTAAACACCCTTTGTATATAATCCCCATACAGACTAGCAAGTTTCTTTGACAAATTTTGCTAGAAGCTTTCCCTTCGCCGTGTGTACGATAACAAGTTTTCCTTTACGACTGTATCCATACGCAAGTTACCTTGCTGAAGACCTGGTATCACAAGTTTGAGCAGGGTCCATTGTTATGTAGCAATTTGTCAATATTCGAGCAAGTAAAACTTGGCATGAAAAAAGTGCTCGTCTGTGCAGAACTTTAAACGCTAGCAATAGTTCAAATACATTACAGAAGTTTTCAAATAAAGCATTCACTGCAGGTGTGCATGATTCATCTCGATTACATAACATATCATTCACTTAATCCCCTTGGCTTCAACTTTTGTGGTAAAGCTGAAACAACATACTATATATAAACTGGAAAAGACTTACTTGATGTGACAGTGCAATTCTTTTTCGATTCAATGACGCCCAGAACAATAAAATATTCTTGAAAGTACATTCGTTGCAAATATTTTAGACTTCCGTTACAGATTGCTTCAACTCGTCCAAAGCAAGGTATCTGAATCTCTTCAGAAAACCTTAGATGGTCTTTTGACGTAAAACTAAAGCAAATAACGTCAGAACGACGTCAATATACTATATGTTTTGATGACATGTAGAGGCCATGGTCAAATCTGGCCAAGACCCACGCATCACAGGACATTCTGATAATATTCAGAAAAACGAAAGCACCTGGAAACACTTTGAAGGATGCAGAAACTATTTCAATAGCATCAAATCACCTCACACCATGAACAATGGCAGCACATTTCGATTTTTTTTTTGTATTTATCAAACGTTGGAAAATGACCTTCAACTGTAAATGGGAAAACAAAAGCTTTTCTCTAATTAGCATATCTTAAAGTAAATTCGTGAAGAAGACTGCATTTGAAATACAAGAATTCATCTGTTTATTCATGTTATTAAAATAAAACATTGTCCCTTAAAACATTGGGACAACATAACAGTGTTTCTTTTTCTCCATCTTTAATTTTAATGTCACCCACCTTACCCTGAAGATTTAATTCACTATATATACTTGTTGCATCAAGCCGTGAAAAGCCTTCCTATATTTTGTTTTTCCAAGTTATTATTATGGCAGAATATAAGCTGACAAGTTTTTCTCTCATCATCATAGATTCCTCAGATAAACATTAATCTCTTATACACATGTGCAGGTGTAACATTTGTTTACTACTTAGCTTGCAGGTCAAAAACAATTCAAGACAGTGGGACTCTTTTCATGTGTGCAAAACGTTAGAATGAGGATGGATTTAAATGAATTCCTGTAGCTTTTGCCTTAATTGAATTACGTTTTCAAACAGCACAACACTGCGTAAATGAAATACCATATGTAAATTATTCTGAGATTGATAAAAAAGGGAACAAGTTCAAGTTCACTACTATTTTGTTTTCCTGTTGACAATCAAATGTAATTGTGCGTGTTTACAGAACAGGAAAGATTACTGTAACAGTGAGTTTTTGTGCGAGTGCTGCAATTTCACTGAGACGTACACGAAAACCAAGTGGGGTCGAATATCAAGGTTAATCTTACTTTAATTTTCACCGAAAAACTTTGCAATTCCAATAAATTTGTGAGAGAAACCACTTAAACACTTCACAACTTAAAACAAGGTCAAACAGATACGATTGGATTAATATAATCTGAATATAACAAACAATGTCTTTTGTTTTTCAATATTGGAGGCATTGAGAAAATTCTGACGCAGTTTTTGATTCTTTGCTGTTGCAAAAAATGAATTAGAGAGTTTCCTTGGCAGAGAGGCTAGAAATGCGGGCGATCTTTCTTGAAAGTTAAGGATTTTGTCAGGGAAACCTGTTTGCGGGTTAGAAGCAAGCAAAACACTTTTAGTTCCAATTCTACTCCAAGTTCCCACGATACTATGAATATCTTCACTGTCCGGTAGAGACAACTGGCGCCTATGACGTTGTGCACTGGGAACGAGTCTCAATTGTCTTTTCGTGCATGCCAGCACGTACAAGATTGACTGACCTTCATTGACATCACGGTTTGCATGCCCAAGAAAACACCATTTTTGGTCTGAAGCAATTAGTAATGAAAATAGTGCAACAAGGAAGGTTGCAGTTGGTGCACAGCCCTTAGAGAGTCGGGTAGTTGGCATTTGCAGGCTAAGATAGCCCAAGTTACAACAATCAGTACAGGTTCGAATAACAAAGAGCATTATGTAACGGTCAGGTACTTTATCCACTTAAAACTTGAATTTATGGTGTTAAATACGTACTGTCCAATACTGAATCAATAGCCTTGTTATGTTCATGGATGGCAATTGTTCAAACTCTGTGGGATGTGAAAAGAACTTTCCTCACATTCTAAATTTAGTTTTGCAAGATCATTGAAGAATATATGGCGTTAAACTGGAGGTGTTTAAATTTTGACAAAGTGTGATTAAAATGTGTCATATTGCAACAAACTGACTCACGCATTTGGTCTGGAAACTGGACAGGAAACTGAGCGTTCTAAATATTTAACTGCTTACAATTTCATAGTTTTTACTTAAAAAACAGTTTGTCAGCACCCAATCTGTCTAAAATACACATGAATTCTCACCATTATTAGATTAATTATGTAAAACATTTGTTCACAGCACGTTTCATTTCTTGATCATGCTTGCTTTACAAAGGTCATGTATATATTACTGTAATACTAGAGCAGCTTAGAAACTCCATACTTCAGGAACTTCCTAGTTTTTTCTGAGATTAACGTGAAAATAACAAAAGCTCTTTCTCGCGGTTTTGTCATGCGCACACGCGCGAAAGAACATTAGAATAATCTGCGCGATGACTGAGCAATACTCGCACTTGCCCCGAGGGTCATTGCGGTTACATTAACGTTAAACACGTTCAAGCAAACGGGCATCAAACGACACCGCGTTTCACTTTCACTCAGAAAATATTTTCTGGAGAATATCCTTTGCGGAACACGCTGTTTTATAAAACGCGAAAGTGAAATCATCACAGTGCGGTCAGCTTTGAGCGAAGTTCAGTTGCATGTTATATGTGATAACTTCCCATTGATAAACAAAGATTGATTAAGGATCCTTTGAAAGTAAGTAAACGTGATTCACTTTTCTTCTTTTCATGAAATGTTTAATGTAGACGAAATTCGAAAGTTTATATCTTAAGTTTTGATGCATAGACATTATCTAAACTAATTTCTCTATTTCGCCGAAAGAGTACAGTGTTTAACAAAGTTATTTTTGATATCAATTCAGAACGTGTTGTTGTAATTCTGGTATACTAAAAACTAATTTCAAAAACTTTTTATAGTATGCAGGCAATTTTCACTCAAAAGTTGTTTTGATTGTATCATAAGTTTATCTGATTATAAAGAGAAAAGACAACTAATTCAGTGTTCTCCAAAGATCATTCATGTTCTGTAGTTTACCCAAACAAGTGGGGTGCAGCTATTGCCTTTGTCTTTCTACCGTGGGATTGTCTTACACTAACAGAAGATATTTAGCTCAATCAAAGGTTACACTTGCCTGTCATGTAGTCCACAACATCGTTAATTAAGATAAACTAAGAGATGAGATGCTTTTCACCGAGATAAATCCTCACTAGAGCGTTGATGTGTGGTTCATGTTAGTTGTCCATCTATATCGCACTAGAATTGAACGTCATTGACATTTCACAGTTATATTTCGACGTTGCCATTTGATACAACACGGTAAAACTATAGTAGCACAGCTCAGCTCTACCGTTTTCATTTGTTCATACAACTTTCACCGCCAGTTTTAGCTGCATGATATCAAATATAACCAATTGAATCACCTTGTCATGTCAAGATGGCCAAAACAAAGCATAACCCGAAGCAGAACCTACAGAATTTACACCTTTACAATTCTTTGCAATTTATCAGCTTGTGATCACAATAGTGGAAGAATTTACGAAACGACAAGTAGCTATTTCTCCACGACTTTCGCAACTTCATAGCACTGGGTATTCTCTTCATAGCCACCATAGTTTTTATCTTACGTTAATATCATATACAGTAGAATCTCCGTAGTAGAATGTAGCTTTGATAACTTCCACTCCATTGTGAAATCTCAGTAGCAATACTTGATGCAAATCAATGACGAGGAAAACAAACTGAATGAGACGACGCATTGTTGCGAATTCTCAAAAGACCGTCACTACTAGATTCTTTACATCATTTTCTTTCATTATTAAGTCTGATCTTTCCTTCTATATTGTAATACTGTCTCCAATGTTGGTGATCATCGATGAGTGCCAATTGGAAATCGTTTTTCTTTTCATCACGCACACCATTACTTGCATCAGTCAACGAGGATTCTAGATCGCCGCAGTATATGAAAATATAGCGCATCAGTGTAACAAACTTTATCATGCTCTTCACTTCGGGAGAATGTGTCCGTATCTTATATTTTACCTTCTTGTGAATACTTTTATAATTGGTCTAGAGATGTATTTGAAAAAATCCAACTTTTTTTTATGTTTATCGACAATATGTCAAAAGGCACTAAAATTGAAAGAATTTGAAAATAGATTTGCCTTCGTCCATTAAAAGTACGCTCAAATACCGAGCAATGAAAATTGTATTTTATTCTTTTAGCAATTAAAGAAGAATGAAGAGTGTGCAGCTGAGATTAACAAAGTTAGTCAAATTTATCATTCATTCAAGTTCAACAAATCTATATGTTAACTGCAGGGTAGAATCTCATTGAAATTTTAGCGGAAAAAAACTGCCCGAGCACGATGGGGCTTGCAGTGACGTCATCTCACTGACAGAAAACTTCTTCGGTGATTAGGATTGATGAGAAGTAGATTCGGATTTCCACACATGGCGTTTTGGGCTCTCAAGCTAGTTCCTGTTTGAGTACTGAATGTAACAATACAAGTCACGCGAGAAATAGAAGGTCAAAATGTAGAGAAATATTATTGCTAATAATTGCTAAAAACGTAAAACACTTCCAATTTTGATTGGCTTCATCTTTCATTCCAAGCACTTGTGTTTCGATGGCCTTTCATACTCATAGGACCCTAAATGACCTCCTGGTACATCCCAGACCTTGCTAAAATCGGTTACGAAGTAGAATTAGCGTGATTTATGCTGATTCAGAAAACAATTGACCAATTGTTGTTTGACGCAAATCGCCCAAGTGAAAAACATGTTTTTAACAAAATAAAGTCAAAATAAAGCAAAAATATTTCGACTATCTTGATGTGTATATTTGTCCAAGATGTAAAGCATTTTGAATCAAAGCACTCGCTTGAACAGTTACTGTATTTGACAATAATGCGATTTAGTTTTTCAGATAACCCTTTTCTGACCCTGTTATTCAATGACTGACGTCATTATATTCTTCTTTTCAAAGACCTGCACAGGCGGTAATCTTTGATCTTTATTAAAACGCTCGTATCTTATCTTATATGCAATGTTCTGCGAACTATACTGAGCAATACCATAGACCATCTGGAATTTATCGAAAAGCTCTCGTGTGCAAAAAAAATCTTTCTTGTGCAATTCAGATTGTTGATAGATCAATTCCCATTCGATGTGGTGCTGCAAATATTGGTATGTCGTGGAGAAAAATTTGTAAACTGAAAACGCTGAAACTGCAGGAAAAAAGGCTGGAAACTTTTTCGGTTTGATGAAAACAGATTGCAATGAATTACCCTTTTATTTTGAAAAACGCCATGCCAGGATAATTATAGCATAATATTTGGCAAATGGATGTACTAGCTGATCCCAAGGCGTTAGACACATTTGAGCATGAAAAAAGAAATTATTAAATGATCAAAAGATGTCAATAAAAAGTAGTTTCTCGCAGCTTTACCTATGAACACACTAATCGTTGAGAATCGTCTTTTTGCAAGAATAATTAATAACTTTGTCATTGCCTGGTCACTAATAGTGTATTTACAAGATTGAGATATCTATGTCATGAGATATCGCGTGTGAAATCATGCATTGGTACGTGTACAGTATGACAATTACTTTCGTGGGCTAATACTAAACCGAAAGTCTAAAGTCTTCCTAGATTTCTAGTATCAGATAAATCCAGATGGTTTTTATTGTTCAAGCATGCATTGCGTGACTCATCATTTTGGCAAAATTCCCGAAGAGTTTTTGTTTTTATAAGAACCATAAACTCGGCGCATACTTCGCGTGCCAGTCCATGATACGTGCGTTTGCGCGCGAGCAATGTCTTGCGCAAACAAGTCAACTTTGTACCACGTTTCATTCTAATGAAGTAGCGTACTGATGTGGCATTGCTTGGGAATATTATTCATGGTTTTCCGATGAATTTCAGCGTTATCTTATTGCAGAGGGCGCTAGGCGGAAGAATTGACGAGAATGTATGACTTGGGGCTAACACAATAAGTGGGCCGGACACATACAAAAGCAATCTACAATCGTTTGAGATATAATACCGCACTATTCCGGATCCTTTCCTCAATTTTCTAATAAAGTACAACCACCGGATCAAGAATGCAGCGTGCAACCAAAAAATTTGGATGGTGAAAAGACATTTTGGGTGAATTAAAGATTATGCAAATGCAGTCCTCAGTGTTGTCGTTCCTGTCTTCTCAATGCCTGAAGAATATTTTGAGTTCAAATTTTATTCTATATTTCTTAGTTGACTTTGCTTACAACATCGGTTTGGACATAACTTGCTGTCCAGCATTCCTCGCGTGTCAAAAATGTGTCATCTGTCATGATGCTTGCGTCAGCGTACACGTGCTATAAATACGGCTCACCTACAAGAGAGCATATATATTTACAAATGCTTTAGAAGAGAAAAGATCGACTCCGCCCAGGTCGAAAAACCGTACTAGCTGATTAAACATAATGTCCGTTTATCCATATTTTAGCGAATACAGCAAGCAAGCAGCTCAGTTTCACTGCAACCAGAATCAAAATGCTCTTCAGTGGCTACCTAATGTTCCTATTAACCAAAATAAACAAACCAACATGAGAGAAATTGAAGCGGCCTACCCTGGAGGAATGAGAGAACTACCTCAGTTTGATCAAGATGAAATGTTGAGTTGGTATCAAACAGTTCCACTGCGTCATGATTCATACCCGCAAGATATTCATACGACTGAAGCAATCCAAGAAATACAACTCAACAGGAAAGGTAAACGTTTTGACTTCTTAACGATATGAAGGGCACGTTTCAAAAACATTTTTAGTGAATTTCACAACACTTAGCTTATAGAATTTTAGTAAATTCCTCACTCAGTTTAGCCTCGTTTTGCTACAAAAATTTTTTCGAAAACTGCTGTATATCATTCTAACTCTAATTAGCATCAGATGAATTATTTGCGCAACAAAGAGTGCGTGGAAAGATAAATTTAGAGAAGGTCTAGGAATTTTAAAACTACTCAGACACATAGAAAGATTGGAATTTGATTGGATTTGTTCAATGGTGCTACACACTTAAGCTTTTGATAGATTGATCTATGTTTTCATGATGCACAAAACTGACAATTTGAATGATTTGACTCAAATGTTAAAGACGATTCTGAACAGCGAAGTTAAAAAAACTCGAAAGGGAATTTTCTCAAAAGCCAACAATTCTTTCAATCCAATTCAAACACAAAATTTACTAAAAGCAGTAAAAAAGAGTTTAGCTACATTTAACTGATGTCAAACTCGCTGTATAATAAAAATAGTTTCGTGAGGACGCTGATTAAACAAACATACTTTAAAAGAGATATTTGCTCAACAAAATCATACAAGAGGTGATATCATAAGAATCATGTATGATTAGTAATTTTAATAATCTTAAGTCAGCTTCGGATTAGCGTTAACAAAATGTTATTATTGCAGGTTTTTACTAGTCTAAGTTACAAAGAAAAGTTCCTTAAGTATCGCCTCATGCAAAAATGAGCGACAAAAACACTGATAAATATAATCATAGGTAATTTACTCAACTACACTCGATGAAAGCAGGAATATGAGAAAATGTTTTTTACTGCTATCATTCAAGTCAATAGCTTCATCCGTTCAAGAATATAAAAGTTGAAATGTAAAGCAGCTCAGTGTCTTGACTCGGTTTTTACTTATATAGAGATTTTCTTGATTGTACAACTGTTTTTCTATATAGATGGTGCTTTAAAGTAGAAGTGCTGATCTTAACAGGTTAAAAATAGAGGAGATGATCTCTACATCGCTCCTAATCTCATTTGATAATCACGCTATATTCCCTAAAGCTTTCTTTTCTGCAATCACGCATGGTTGTAACTCACGCGAGCATTGTTTGGGCAACCAGCTTTCTTCCACATTGCATATGTCACATTAAATTGTCATCATAGATACACTACAATCACAATGATAACTTTGCGTTAGGTTTTAGTAAATTCCGGTGGTTGCAATTAAATTATATGATGGTACCAAATCATTTCAACACGGAGTAATAGGATTTTTTTATTTTTTCACACGCCTAAATCAAAAGGATTTTTCTCAAATGTTTAAAAAGAATCTTTGGAATTAAGCATACTGTGCTCCAAAGTTGCATTTTCATTTTTAAGATTAAATTTGTTTTTTTCTGTTTTAAAAACGTCCTGTGTTTACAGTAACCTTGGCCGGGGAAGTTTTTAATAGCCTTATTCAGGAAACGTATGTTTTTTTCCTATGAAATGATTTTTCCAAGATAGCTATTTAGCTGTCCATCACAAATCATTGCCTTTACATGAAGTAAAAGAAATGTAATCAAGTTACAATATTTGATAGTAGCTTTTTGACCTACACTGACCCTTTTAACATAGTTTCAGCCATGCTTTGAAACGATGTGTAGACAAAACACTACAAACGCGCTACTTTACCACACAAAGCGAAGAAATTCATATATGAGTTTGAAAATGTGCATGAAATGTGTTTAGTTCTATGATTCAGCACAAAATCAGCAGCACTTTCAGGGTATGCAAAGATACCATCGATATGGATTGGTGCTACAAACATAACATACGCACTGTGCGAAGGTAGTGATCCGAAAGTCAATGTACCTAGTCTTTTTTGTTGCCTAACAGGAGCTAAACCTTGCGTCGTATAAAAAAGCAGCATGCTTCTCTTGTCTAAGCGATATACTTTGCAAAACTTAGTTACTGCCCTAAGGCTCCACTAGTATCCTTATCTAGGCCATTTACTCCATGGTCCAAAAGCAAAGATAACTCAACTTTAAAAACATGCAAAATC